>JAWWEO010014561.1:0-26413 GCA_035582975.1 Ormyrus labotus
ACTCGCTTTACCACATAAATATAGTAATTTTTAATGAATTTATAGTAAATTTTGAAATAACATTTTTCTCAGTGTGTAAAATTAAAAACGTTACATAATAAAAAAAAAAACTCTATTGTTCAAGTTTCCACGCCAAGACCACCGATTCCGAGTTCCTTCAAAAACAGCAGCGAGCCGAATAAAGGAAGCAGCAATATTTTAAAGAAGTTTATAACGCCAGCCAACAGTCCACGGCTGGAACGAATCCGCGGGCGAGTCGGCGAGCTTCCGCGATCTGCAAATCGGCCTAATATAAGCCGCGCGCGCTACATCTTTCCTGCCCCCCTCCCCCTCCCTCTCTCTCGCCCCTCCTTGAATCCGCGTCGTTGTTGTGCCTTCAGCGACCGCCTCCGCGAGTCCTGGGAGAATCGATACCTCGGGCTAATGTCGTCAGCTGGTTGGCCGGTGCACCTCCTCCTCCTCCTCCTCCTTGCGTGACCCACTTTCGCCTCCGATTCCATTCAGCTTTTCGCTCCCCTACCTTCGACCCTCCCTCCCTCCTGCCGCTGGCGAGTTTTCGTACGGATCGAGAGGAGGTTTTGCGTCAGCCCCTCGAACGCCTCCTGGGGAGGTATAAGGAGGGGGCGGACGCGATCGCGAAGAGCCCTAACGCGCGGCGGGCCTCTGACGTAATTCCTCGTCGGACACGTATATAAGGATGATGGAGCGAGACGCGCGCTGGGCTATTTTTGGCGCCGACGCTCGGAAGCCGCGCGTTTTATATAGGCGAGGAGAAAAGTTTTTTCCGGAGCTACCCCGAGCTGGCCATCGGCCGGTTTCGCGTTCGATTTCGGATTAAGGTCCGGTGGGGTTTTACTTTTGGTTCGATGGAATTTTGTTGCTCGTATGGTAGAATAGCTATAGAATAGCGAAAAGATATTCGATCGTTATAAAGGCGGTTTTGAAGTACTAAATAGAGCATTGTTACCTGAAACAGATTGTTAACTGAAACGATATATTACTTTCTTCGAGCCGCTCACGTTACATTACGTATTTTTGAAATTACGACGATTTTTCTATACAAAAAAACCGTAGCATACAAAAAAGCAACGGCTATGTAATAAGATATACTATTGTATCGACGAAACGCATTAATGTAACAAGTCTCCAGCTCTTGATACTTAGTTGGCTTTAGCCAAAGCTTATACCTTAGAGCCACAGACTGCTTGAAACTTGATTACTTCAATATATACTCGACGTTCATACACAAAACTCTTGGCAACCGTAGAATTGCAAAGTTTACGTGGGTAAAAGTTATTATTTGAGCTAAGCCCATTTGCAATCATTCACCGGCCAACGTGCGCGTTTATTATAGAGATCAAGATGAATTGCAAAGACTCTTACGCGAAGGAGAGAAAACCGAAATAGAAAAAAATTAATCATGCAGTCAGTCGTTACTTTACTTCTAATACGCAATCTTTTCCCCCTTCATATACGCGAGTGTCTAATGAAATCCTGCGCAGGAAAGAAGACGAGAGAGGTTGATGAAAATAACGAGCTAAGCGAGGAGGACGAAAGTTCAATGAAGTTTATCTCTCGCATATCTGCCTCCCCCGGTTGGGAGTTCGTGCGTCATTAATTCCGTAAACAGAGTGAACCCTAATTGCGGCGCGTGTCGTGGAATCTTAATGGGGGTCTATTAAAACTGAAAAGCAAAGCGCAAAAAGGAAAAAAAAAAAAAAAAACTTGAAAGAGCTTCGAGTCGAAGTGAGGGGGAGCCCGAGCGAAAGTTAAATTGCTCCAGCCTCTTTTTGAGCCTCGATGATTTATCGCGAAAGGACCAACGGTTATCATAGAACGTTTCGCGTCTCATTAATTAGCGCGCGAATATCGTTAAAAAAGGTAAATTAATTCTGGTTTAATGACCCGCTACAGGCTCGAGAGTCACGTCTGATCTAAAAGATGTTAAAAAAAGTTTTATCAATTCACATTGCCCTTTCGAAGCAGCAGACAGCGCGGAATACTGTTACGGTCAGGTGCGTTATCGATTTTTGTTCCGTAAAGAATATGCCGTTACAGCGTTGTTTTCCCACGGGGATCGATACGCTATATAGCCTCTCGGAGTATCATTTTTCCTAAGAAGCTGTTAGCGTAATATTCTTTTAAGCGTCAGCTACGGCGAGAGGTTCGTTATTTTGTATCCGAGTGAAATAAGCTCGGTAATTAGAAATAACGCGAAGGCCGAGAAGTTATTTGCTTGTTATACTTACGGCGGTGATGGAATATATAAGCTTTAAACTGCTTTCTAAATAGATTGGAACGGCTGAATTTTAAAATGGAGTTTACGCTTTTTTTTTTCTCTTATACGGAATTGCGCTTCTCCGATGTTTTCCAAATACAGCGCAGCTTTATCGTATACACTTTTTTTGTTTCGTTCGCAGTAATATTACTTTTTAAAGTAAAGGCAGATATTTTTTAAAGTGATATTTGATAAATATTACCACTTCGTAAATAACCATCGGCGAACGAAACAAAAAAGTATACGATAAAGCTGCGATGTATTTGGAAAAAATCGGAGAAGCGCTTCCGTAAGAGAAAAAAAGCGTAAATTCCATTATTAAATTCAGCAGTTCTTTTAACAACGCAAATTCGTTTGCAAAGGCAATTTTGTATTTTACGATGTTCGTATAACGAAGACAAACGGCGACGAAGAAGAAGTTTATGCGATCTTTCTAATGAAATTTGTTATCGGTATATCGAAAAGGTATAAAAAAAAAAAAAAAATTAATTTTTCAAAAAGCTTCCGTAAATCGTTGATTAAACGTTAATATATTACGCTTTTAAATCGGGTCGAACAAACGCTGCAAAATTGTACTTTGATTTACAAAAATCAATATTTCGTAATTCTAATAAAAGCTCGAGAAGGACGGCAATTTTCATTTACAACGTTATTTCAACATCGATCTAACGAACCAATGTAAATTTGATATTACGAAACAATTATTTCGAAAATTAATCCGGCGAGCACTCGTAGTCGAACTCGACGCCACTCGCCGTTAACCAGAAACCGGCGCTTCCACCTAAGTGGCCTTAATTCCTCGCTGCAGAAGTACCAGCGGCTCGCACACAATCCGCGGCCTGGAAATCGCTCGATCGTTACTTCCTGGTGTGCGGAGGAGGACCAACGCCCTCAGCCCCATTCAGCACGAGCTTTCGTTTCCGCGAGGGGCAGCAGTCACATGAGCGGGAGGGAGAGGGGGGGAGAGGCGCAACATCGATCTCGGCGGCGCTTTCTGGGGCTTCGGGCCGACGCGATCTAACAGGTGGCCTGTGGACGAGCCTACTTTCATTCGCCCTACAAGATTATCTCTCGGCGCGAGGTTTATATACAAGTTTTGCTTTTCGCGCGGCTCGAAGGGATGATTCTGATTTCGCCGAGTCACGCCACTACGCAATGGCTTTAATAAATGAATAGGTAGCAGGTGCGCTTTCGCGATTGGGGGTCGGGGAAGCTTGGACTGCGTTAATCTTTGGTTGGCTGGAAGAAAAGTATCTAGTCTTCGGCGTTTGAATACAAAGCTACATTGAGAAAAATTTTTTTTAAAAATTAAAATTCTTTTTCTAAATATTACTATTTTAATGGTACTCGTGGGACACACTCATATTTTAATAATTTTTACTATATAATTCGTAAATTTTGCTATTTTATTTGTAAAATTTACGAAATATGTAGCAGAAATTAATAAAATTCCGGTAAAAATTATTAAAATACGAGTGTGTCCCACGAGTGCTATTAAAATAGTAATTTTTACAAAAAATTTTTCTCAGTGTATACTTGATGAAGAATGAAACTTTTTTAAGAAAATAAGGAAGCGCGAATAATGCAGATCACTGTAGAAAAAATAATATTTTATTTAATTTGTAGATGAAAGCACTTGACTCAATCATTTACGTTTGAAGCACTCTTCTTTATCAACGACGACGAGTTCCTGCTCTTATCGTTCTGTCGGAGTTTATTTTGAGAATAAATAATGTGAATTTGTTCGGAAAAATCTGTCGCTTTTATTTTAAACGATGTAAAATCCGATTTATTTTTTATAAGTATTGGTAATACCACCGTACATTCAGATTCATCTTCAACGATTTTTCTTACAATCCTTATCTCGTGTTTGAGTTAAGGGAAAGTACATCTCATAAAATATGGAAATTGGATATTGCATGAACTTTATTTGCTTTTACGTGAAATACGAATGAGAATTTATGAATTCGAAAGTAAGTTACATTTTGAAAATCGATGGAAATTAATAAACTTTTGAATACAGGAAATTTCGATAAAACAGAATGTTCATAATTTATTTACACGGGCAAATATTAGAATAGTTTTATCTTAATTTATAAATTATAATGTAAAGAAGGATTTGTTTTAATTTGCATTATTTGCGAAATGTTGTGTATGAAAATATTACTTAGCCATTCTTTAGATAAAACCAAGTAATTTAAAGCCGAGTTTCTTTAATACAAAATGAACAGTATAAAAAAGTTAAGAATTTTTATCAAAACATGCGTTTAATCTTCGCGCGAAATAGATTACTATCCTTTTATTCAAGAGCGATTCTGTTTTACTTTTTATTTTAAAATGCACTGCGCTTCGTTACAACGCATTATTCAAAAACTGAATTTTTCTTTAACGAAAAATCTTTTCCCCAGGCGATGTATACGTGCAATATTCAACGCCACGATGAAAATGCCTGTTTTATTATTTAATTTAACATGAACGAGCTTGAAATATTTTCCTACGTGACTTTGCTGCTTCAAGGTTAGTTAGCTCTCAGCAGCCATACGTCTCGTAAAAGCGTAATGGATTTCGACCCTTTTCTGCAGGAGACATAAAATATGCAGTTTTTCAAATTCAAAAAAGGCCTGGCTGTCCCTACATTTTTTATCTGCACGGCCGTCGCTCGAGGACGCGTTAAATTAACGAACGAGATCGGATGTGCCCCTGACAAGTAATATTAGGCGTTGAAAAATAAAGGTAGATCAAAATGGTACGGATGTTGATGGAAGAAAAAAAACGAATTATATTAGAAAAGCAGTTGTTACGAGCTTTCAATATAATTTCGTAGCTTTGCCGACTCGACTGCGAAGATTGATTTCATCGCGAACGTTGCAGTTCGCAGTGAAATAAACTCGGGATGATTGACTTCCCGTAATGGAATGTTCATGATTGAACGCGGAATGTTTTTTAAAACGTCCGTTTGCGAAACAGTTTTAACTGAATGAGGAAACATGTCAGAGAAAAGCTGCAAGCTCTGTTTTTTTCTTGCTCTAACGGTAAAATATCTAAAAAAAAAAAAAAACTTCGTAGTTTCGTAACTCGACGTAACTTTTCCCACCTTAAAAGTTCTTCTCAAACGCAGAGTAAATGTTTTATCTATCTCCCTTCTATCCCCCCTTCTGCATATTGCAGTACCAGTAACGCTTTCGCGAGCCCGATATATTCTCGTCTTATAAATTTCCTTACATCAGCGGAAAATCGATTCGATATAAAAAACAATCGTCCCCTCTCGAAACCCCTCCCCAGGCACAATCCCGCGTGTATTAGTATTAATTAGCGTCGACTCGTGTATACCGCGACCTTGTACCCCGAGCTCCCCCCCTCCGCAGCTGTCCTTCCCGAGTCCCCGGGATGCTCTGCTCGTTCTTGCAAAAAAGGGCAAAAGTAAGGGAGGGAGGGGGGGGGGCGCGAAGAAGAGGAAGAGCGTTAATTTACCTTTTCTTGGGCTGGGATGCGAGGGCCGCGGACTGCGAGGCTGCCGCTGCTGCAGCCGCCGCCGAGGGCTTAGCCGCGGCGCCGGCGGCCGCCGCCTGCGCGTCCTCGGAGCGCTTGCGCCGGTCCTCGCCGACTGCGGCGATGCCATAGTAACGCCCGTACGCCGGCAGATCCCACACGCCGCGCGGCATGACGTCCCCCATCTCGTTCACCAGGACCTTGCCGTACCTGCCAAGGGCGCCAGTCGTCGAATTACTTTATCTTACGTCTCTCTCCCTCTCTCTCGTTTCTATGTGTGCATTGCGCGGAGGCAGCGGGCGCGACGAGTCGTTCGTAATTCTTTTTTACGTCGGGAGATTTTTCCGGTTTCAATTTACTGCCAGTTGTAATTTAATAACGTTCGAAAGATTTTCAAAATGCAGCCAAAACAGAGGGTAAATTATCAATTTTGTATACTGGCTTTTCAGGGGACTGAACGTATCCCGTACAAAAAAAAAACTCTACACATATCTACACCATGTAATAATTAACGCGGTATAAAAGGGTACCGAAAACATCCTGCACAAATGAAGCTCTACACGCCTTTGTTTTTGTGATACAGATTATATACGGAACCAACAGCGTGTAGAGTTATCTCGTGTAGAATACGTCCAGTCCGGTTAATTAAACGAAAATCTGGCCAACTAATGAAGAGTCGCTTTCATTTCACGGTAATGAGTTTAATTCATCGCACATTTGAATAATCCGTTCGAATCTCCGACGTGTCGAGCGATCGAGTTGCTCATTACAGCCAGTAATGTAGTGAAAAGCATCTACATGGTACGGATAGCTTATATAAATGCAAAGAAGTAGCCTAAACTAATTGAACGTTTGTAATTGTCCTTCCGCGAGAAATTAAGAAAAATATTAATTTTGCCTCGTCGCCCTTTTCTCGTTCCAGTTCTTAGACCTTTTCTAGGTATCTAAACTGGCCAATAAAAGTAGCTTCATTCAGAATTCATTCCATTTTTAATGCTTTAAAAAGGATTGGAAAAAACGTTTACATTATTGTACGAAAAATGGACACATTTTATGGCCATTAACTACTTTGCCATTAAAAACTGGCCATTAATTACTTGAAAAATGTTTTCAGTTTCCACTAGGAAAGGAAGGAACTGACGTGCCTTGTCAAGCGAAGCTGCCGCCGCTGCAGTTATTGACAGTAATCAAAGAGTTATTACACACATGCTTCGTGGCCTTCGTCCGACCGTACACGTACATTTTCTACTGGATGTATCTTTCTTTATTTTTTTCTTTTTTCTTTTTTTACTCTGCTTTAAGTGCGGATATTTTTATAGTCGATGTATGCTTTTATATTGGATTTATTATTCATGGTTAGCGAGAAATGCTGTTTCATTTAGTACGCGTTCGGTTGTCTAAAGGGATTTATGGGGCTTTATTGTTTTTATGTTTGTTTTCTACTTATATTTCCAATTGGTTTCCAACGGTACTGAATCATACAACAATTAAAGGGTGTTATTTCTGCAACTTTGAATTCTAAAGGCTTTTTTTTGTTTTTCTTTTCTAGAGGTTTGTTATTTTTGCCGGCAAAAAATGCTTTTTAATTCCTTGGAAATACAATAGGATAGAGAAAAAGTTTACAGAAAGAATGAATTGTAAATTCTTTATTGTTATATTGTACGGTTGCCCCTCTATTGTGTTTTTAATGTACCTGCTGCCTGACTATACAGATGTTTATTTTACCTCATCTTTGCTTTGTAGCAAGAATATTTTTAGTTCGAGTTACCAAAGTGCTTACAATAAATTTGCATTGTATTACATTCTATTCTTGGTTGAACCGATTAGACTTTCAAAGTTATTTTCTTTATTATTTTGACTAATTCAAATGCCGAATGCATTTATAATGACTAAGGTGCAAAATAGATGGGTATTATTTAAAGATTATATTCTCTTTAAATTTTAAAATTGAACCGCAAGTAAGTTAAAATTAGTTACGATTTTTGAAAGTAATAATCAAAAAGCACACTCGTCATTCGCAAAGACATGTAAATTGAATTATAATAAAATTTGTCTTGTAATTCTTTTAGCTGTGACCATTTTTTATCGAGGAATTCGATTTCGTTTAATTTCAAAAGTTATACCTTCAATCTGTACTTTTTCGCGGTAAATAATTTTTGCAAAATCCAATTCAAAGCATTAAAGCAAAAGCTGAATCGGATTTTTTTTTCAGCGCTATTTTATGTAAGCGGAAGGCCAGAAGCCGCGTCAAAAGCAAAAGCGAGAGTCACTCACTCGTAGGTCTTCTCTTGTTGCGGCATAGCAACAGGCTGGTCCATAATGAGACCGTAGCTCTCCTGTTTCGGTTGGCCCGACAAAGGCTGCTGTTGCTGCTGCTGCTGCTGCTGCTGCTCCTGTTGAAGTTGCTGCTGCGGTTGCTGCTGCAGCGATTGCGCTTGCGGTGCGCGGTCTTCGGCGGTTTCGGTCAGCGAGTCGTCTAGGCCAGAGTTGCTCAATGTTCCTGCAAAGGGGAATGTCAAATGTTTCGTTGTTGACTGGACGGCCTTGTTGGCGAATTCTCGAAATCTCTCTCGACGCCGACGAGAAAAATATATGTATATGTTTGCACCTCAGTTTAAGTGAGGGCTTTGTGATGTCGATCAAGACTTTGTTTAGAGCTTGTAAGTATATTGTTGCGTAGAAACGAGCAAAGTTAAGATTTGATTTAGAATTGTTTAATGTAAACGGGGAAAAATTGTACTCTCTCGCTCCCTTCAAAGACCCGGTAAAAAAAAAAATATTTGACAATATAATCAAAGAGCTAATTTAACGTTCAGGCTGTAAAAAAGGGGGTTACATTTATTGAGGTTGTAAAATTTATTTACTATTATTCGAGGCAATCTGCCGAGCCGCAGTGAACGGTGGTTGGGCGTGTATTTAAATAAATAAAAATTCTACGAGCTCGTAAAATTATTTATGAGCACTTTCAGTTTAACGTTAAATAATGTACATTAAAGACCGACTTACTCATTCATTACGGCAGTCTCGCAAATAAAACTATACTGCTCAAGTGTTTTTTTTTTTTTTTGGCTTTTTAATGCTACATAAATGCTAAATTAGCTACTAATTGCAACGTTGACTTTCAAGCGAAGTCAATTATAATTTTCAAGAAAATTTCCTTCTATTCGGGAGAAAAGATATCTTACTTTTTTCCGCCGCCGGCGGAAGATCGTTCGCGACGCTGCTTTTGGTCGTTTGACGATTTTGTTGGTTGCCGAACATGAGAATTTCTTGTGCTCGCTTGACTATACAGTGTACATCGAGGGACATCGATGAATTTGCGTGTAAAGAAGAGATTTTTGTGTTTTTAAATGACAATGAGAAAGAAGATGCGGAAGATGGGAGGTGGGCGATATATTGGTATATTTTAAAAATCATTCATTCAAATAATTTCGCAGGCAGAAATCTTGCAAAACTCACGGACAATCGTAAAATCTAAACAAAAAAAAGCACGCATTTCTGTAAGTCGGTAATTTTTAGCTTTTGACTCTCTGCAGTGCTGTACAAAAATGATTTCTTGATCACTTCTCCGTATTTACCTCTAACGAGAGAACCTGTTTTTCTACCGTCGCCGAGACGTCGGTAAATAAGAAAACAAGGCCACGTCGTTTCATAGATCAGACTAAATATTTAAGTCAATCGACTGTTACTCGGCTTTATATTGCCCACCTCCGCGTGTAAACAGGCGACTCGAGCTCCGAGGCAATTTATCGCGAGGCCGGAGAGGAAAAAGCATGAGTCGCGCAGTTGTTACCTTTGGGCCTCAGCGGCTGTTCGTCCTTCTTCGCGTCGTCTGCGACGCCGGTCGGAAGAGACTGGACGGCCACGAATATCGCGCCGAACGCGAGAATCCAGAGCCAGTCGGATAGCATCTGCAATGAAAAAAGTGGGGAAATTCGCTTGATTATCGGGTGAAAGTTTTTGTTAATGATACAGTACGTACAAAAATATATGAATAATAAATGGTACGATAATACTTTTAATGTTACACTGTAATTTGTGATTTAATAATTAATAAATTTTCATTACGTTAACTTTAATAAAGTTCAAAAGTTACGTTTAAACGACTTTCTAATAATGTTGACACAACTTTTTGTTTATGTAAGCCTGTAATAGGAACAGGAAAATACGATTACGAGCAGTGAGCTTTTAATCCCGTATAAAGCATTAGCTTTCTGCACGTCATGTTTTTCCGTACAGAAAACTTCCATTTGGTATATACGTTTTATAGAGCAAATAACTTCGCGGATAAAATGATTATTTAAAGAAAAGTTATTATTTAGCCCTAATTAATAATGACCCTTCAATGTTGCATGAGTAAATTCAGAGGTCAACGCCCGCCTAAAATATTCATTCTATATCAGCAGTAGAGAAATAGATCAATATTTTGTGGTACGGAACTATTAAGTTCGAGCACCGAAGCCAAATTGAGCCACAAAATTCTATAGTCGCAATAATAGACCAGCAATTTTCTTTTTATGACAATATTGGCCATTTGGAACGAGACGCAGCTTTGAAGTAAAATGCATCGCCATTTCAACAGCCGCGACGCGTTTCGGCATTGCATTTTCTAAAAAGAACAATGTACATTGGTTTCGTGCACTGTTGTTAAACTAATGACGATCTGTAACAATTCGCCGTTTCAATAGAATGGCGTATAGAAACAGAGAATATGAAGCAAGCTGTAAATATCCGGAGCTTTTTATGGTGCGTTGGAAAAGCCTGCAAAACGTAACCATTATTAGACTGGAAAGTGTGAAATCGATTTACGCGTGAACGTCACAGCACGTAAAATTGTTCGGTGTCAAAGAAACGAGCAAAAATCAATGTATTTGTAAGGTACAAAACTAACCGCGAGCAGATAAAATCAAAGTAACGAGACAATGTCTGACCATACTTAAAGTTAATCTACTTAACTTCTTGAAACGAGAATCAAAACTTGCTGCTCTGATATATGTGTTGTTTATTTGTGCTTGTACCGAAAAAATATACTTTAATAACGTAAGTTTTTACAAAATAGTATATATAATTAACTATATTTAAAAGAATATTTATTCTAGTCTGAGTAACTTTTTTGAGAGCAAGTTTTCAACAAATCGTTCTTCCTCCTATAGGCGAAAGAAAATCTCTGTCAGGTCAATTGAAACTGATGAAACGCGATTGCACTCGTCGTGTACAACATTAAGATTCGATATTACCGACGTTTCGCGCCTGCATAATGCAAAACATGTTATAGCTACTGAATTTTAATTTCCTGGCGCAGTCGTTGCAATCGCAATTCTTTTTCCTAATTTGCAAAAGCTACGTAACGTAGTCGCAGAAAATTAAAGCTCCCTCATTGCCGTTTTAATTAGATTTTATTGTACTTCCTTTAGTACGAAACAAGTACCATTCCGTTTCAACAGTCTTCTTCGTGTAGATTCGTTTAGGAAACTATCTCCGAGTAAACGTTACAAGTATCACTACAAAACTTATTAAACGTGTGAAGCTTCTCTTCACAAAAGAGAATAATAAAAGCTAAGAATCAGGAAATAAACGAAATTTCCAAAAAACAAGTCCAGGGCGATCATTTTTATAATCAAACCACTCGTCGCTAGTAAAACTTATTAAACTCTTCCAAAAGGGGGTAATATTTGCCAAAGCAAAGAGGGCCGCGGTAATTTTAATTCCCCGCCGTAAAACTCGCCGTCAACAATCCATTAACGTTCCTCGGTAGTGCCTCTCCTCTATGCTATTAGCCCGAAAATCGAGTTCTGCCCGTTGCAAAAGCGCGCTTGGCCGCGAGAGCAAACGCAATTTAAGCGCGCGGAGCGGAGAGCCCGACGGAGGTGCGCCGTGGCGCGTAAGTGCATCGGGTGTAGGCGCGCGGCATCACAAAGGCGGCCTGAAATTTCGCCCTCGGCGAGCCAATTTGACCGCGGGAACGTTCCATTTAGACGTGGTTAATTGAGAGGGACAAAGAGAGAGGCGCGGAGGTGAAATTTAGGCCTCGGAGCTCGCCGCCTTTTTCCTGCATGGCCCTGCAGTAATGTATGGATGGTCGATGTTTCCCGTTTTTTTTTTTCTTCAACGAAAACTTTCGATCAAAGCGCGCTTCTACGCTTCGCGGAGACTTCGAGCGATGAAACGTAAAAGGGAGCAATTGGATCAGGCGCCATGCAACTATGGAGAGTTGCGATGACGTTCATCCAATTAGCCGATAGTTCTGGAGTAACGTAATGTTACGGAGGTGCATGCAGTGATTCACGTTAAGGCAATTGGTTTCGGAAGTTGCGAATGCTGTCAATGATTCGGGATGCTGAAATTCACTATAATTGAGCAGTGGGTTGTTGTAAAAAGCCCATATTTGGCAATACTTTACGTAAAATAATACAGCTGATAATTTAATCTTAAATCAACTTTAGTTGTTGTATTTTATCAAAAAGGACGATTTTGCAAAATGCAAAATCATCTTCTATTTATAACAAAAAGACAAACTGGAAGAGAACAATTAGCGGTGGTAAATAAATGTTTATTTGTCAATAGAGAAGTTTCAAATACTTATAACGTACACTCAATTGCGAAAACTTGGGGAAAATAATTGTTTCGCTCTCTTGCAAACTTGAACGTGTCAATAGCTTTATTTAAGTTGCACTTCTCAACAAAAAGAAGAGCAAAGCTATGAAGACATTTTAACTTCTCTCGAAAAGAGCGTTAGAAACATTTCTTTTTTTAATTTAAAAAAATACTTTTTAATAATTATTTTTTATAAACGAGTACTTTTTGAAAGGTAGCGACAATAAAAACACAAGTTTGAATAAAAAGAAGTATACTCCTAACGACTGTTCCAAAGCCCGATCCGCTTAAGATTACGCGTGAATTTCCGTGCAGGAACAGCCACTCGGCGACCCGAAACCTCCCCCTTATCCCCTTAAAATCTAAGCTCCGAATTTCCGTAAAAGCTATACGAACACGCAATCGACGATCCGAAAATCGAGCAGCGAGCCGCTCTATACGCTCCGGAGTCGGCGGATAGCCGCGACTTTGACAAAGTTCAAGAACGCGCCGCGCGGGGACAGGGCGTTTTGGCTTATTATACGAGTCGGCGTTCGGTCGTGACGTCAAAAGCGCGCGCGCTGACGTCAATAACGCTCGCGGCGGACGGGCGATATGTCGCCCACCGAGGATCCTTTGATGCGGTTTCTACCCCGGCAACTTGTTGCACATCGCGGCCGAGAGCTAGCTGCAGTAGGCTACTCCGCGGCCGGGATTTTTCCAGTCCGCGGCGGCGGCCCCCCCCAGTCAATGGAGCGTCGATCGACTGCGGTTTCAGTGGTGGTTCAACGATCCTGGATTCGCGAATTACTTTTGTACACCGACGGAAGGGGGAAAGGGGCGACGTTTATGATTTTATTCGGGAGTAGAAGGAAATTTTAACGTTGATTATATGCTTTTCGATGCTGATTGCGAGATGATCGACCGCATTTTTTCGTCGCAAAGGTTGGTTGGAATGAAAAATTGTATATTGAATTTTAATTGAACCAGCGAGCCGACGTTACGTCAATTAATCAACCCGTCAATTCAAACAATAACTACAATTTAAATCGACATTCCGCTTTTTCGATATTCGAGTAATCATTCATTTATTATATTAAATTAAAGAATTTATAACTTTTATAATTGCAACTTTTCATGCAGAAAATAAGAGCTTCTAATATATCGTGGGTTGAATTTCAATATTTTAACTTTTTTTTATTCAATCCGCAAATTAAATGTAACATTAAATTTATTTTAAAGTGTTTCTTGTTACGTTACTTTGATTAAAAATTATGATGCGTGTAGAATTTTATGTTGTAATAACATTTTTACTTTGTAATGATATTCCAAGTAAAAATATATTATTAAAATTTCAATTTAGTATTATTAAAACATAGAAAAGATCATTCAGGTAATAAAACAACAGAAATATTTCTAAAAATGTACCTTAGCCGAAATTGAAAAATTAAAAGTGCCCAGAAAAGTATAAAATGGAAAGGCAAACCATTTGTTTACAGATATATGTGAAAGATTTTTTCGGATCACTGAATTATTTAATATAACTTGAAGCAGTTTTAATAAGTTTCTATTTTTTTTTTTGGCTCTCTCGCTCATCGTTGTTATTCTAAACTAAGGTCCTAAATAAAAAATTAGCTTTACACAGCAATCTTGAAAATATCTAACAACAAGATATTACAGAATGAATTCTATTTTTTAACCTATACCGAATATTTCACAATGGTCCGAAAAAATGTTTTACAAATCGAAGAAAACTATATACTTCCACTTTACTCCCATTTCCAAATTCCTCCAAAATCAAAATAACAAGTTTCCGTGGCAATTAATCAGTTTCTGTGCTTAATACCGGAAATAAACAAAGAATACGCACCTTGGCTGTCGATCGTCCGCCGGATAACAGCAAAGTGTCGCGCAGAGAAATTTGAAGCTCAGCGCGTCAGCGGGTAGGCAGATATATTCAAACGGAAAGGCTCGTCCTTCCACGCCAACGTCCCCAGCTGTAATGGCGCTCCGCAGCTCCGTCGCGGATACACCGCCAGCCAGCCCCCGCTCCCCCCCACTTTTCCCCCACCCACTCGAGTCACCCCATTCTTGTCTCTGCGCTGACGCTGAATGGAGGGGAGGATGGTGGAATCGAGCAAAGTCCAAGCGAAAAACCTCGGCGGGGGGATGACTTGATTGAGCGCACGTTTTTTTTTTTTTTTGTTTTCCGTGCTTTTTTTTCGTTTTCGAAAAAGTCGTCGTGATGCCGTTTCCGACAAGTTTACGTAATCGTGCATGTTAGATTTCGGTAGATAAGAAAAGCTACGCACCATTTCGCGCTCGTCAAACGGGCACGAGAAATCAAACATTCCATTGGGTCAAAATATGTATTTTTATTTTATCGATTTGGGTGTATTTAATGTTTTACACTTTTACGCTGAATATGAAAGTTTATGAAATGTGAATAGAATTTTTGACATTTAATATAATTTTATACATTTGAAATACATACATTTTCCAGAATACATATTTTTGTGAAATATTTATATTAAATATTTCTGCATTTCAGTTTTCTACTGAAATAGTAATTATACAGTACACTTAAAATAACCATATTACTTGTAAAAACTATCATACATAGATGTAATTAGAAAAGTTTATAAAAAAAATTAATTTAAACAAAAACAATTCTATTATACCCGTGAAGAATTATTTCTTGATATAAAGAAAGTTTTTTCATTTGGTCTGTATGTTGATTTCACCTTCAGGGTCGTTTCTATTTCTAAATAAAGAATACGTAGGTCTTCTTCAACCACCTCCGACATTTATCGTAAGAATTTCGTTCGTGTTTCTTACTACTTCCGATGCAGACTTAGTTAAAAAAATATCGAAAAATAAATTCCATTAGTTTTGTTATGCGTTAAATCGTATATGTATATGTATATTTTTCTTGACAAACTATTGGTAACATTTTATTTGACATTAATTCAATTTCGTTTTCTGTTCGATGAAAATTTCATCCAGATGTAACGCCTTAGAAAGAGAATTTTATTATAATTTCTATGAATCGAGAGATAAATGTGCATCATATTTTACAGAGTGAATATAAAATTTATTTCAAAGTAAATCAGTTACTCCAGGGAAATTTTAAATTCGCAAGACTCAGTCAACTCAGCGATACTTTTATGCTCAATGTCTGACACAAATCACTATCTTACTACTTATTTCTATATCATACATGAGGTACATGGAACTTTTTAAATGCTTGTGCGTCACGATAAATCTCTTTATTTTCCAACGTTATTTATTTCTGTGCTTTTCACATATCCTGTAGATTTTAGAAAGTTAACGTTGAAAGTGAAAAACTATTTTTGAAAAAAACTTTTATTACTTTCCTAATTTTAATAACTTACGAAGGATACTATTAAAATATTCCTTACTACTTTAAATGTTTTAAAGTATAATATATTTCCTCCTAACTTTTCTTCGATTTTTACATGTTCGAATAAATTTTTGCCGGCAACGCTGCTCTTTGAATAAAAGTCGACAATTTTTTTTCGTTTTCCCCTTGGGTTACGTAGAAAGAGGTACGCGCAAGGCTACATCAGTCATTCCTCCTTAACTAAATCAAACAAAAAAGAAAAAGAAAAAGAAAAAGAAGAGTCAAAAGTCTATTATTGCAAGAATAAAATACGTGCATATATCAGCTGGAACTCATTGTGGCAAAGCATAGAATATAATAATAAACTAAAAAATATTAACAAAAACGTTCTCCAAAACAACCCTGCAGTCATCAAGCTACCAAAAAGCGAACAAATTCACAGATGATCGCATACTTAACAAAGATAAAAGGCAAACTGTAAAATACCACTAACAATACAACACCTACTAATAGAATATCCACTCTTCCAACCAATCCGTAAAAAGCACAAAATAAAATGCAACTTAACGAACATCCTTAATGACTCTACACAATGCAAAAAAGTTATCAAGTACATAGAAGAAATCAAGTACAAAAGCCTGATGTAACAATCACGTAAATATTATGTAAATATAACAATGCAAACATATTCGAACTACAAATGCAATTGCAAATACAAATGTAATATAGTCGCTAAATCCGAAAAGAGGATGCGACGCTAAATAAATGAATATCAAAAAAAAAAAAAAATACGCGCAAGTAAAATCAGTTAAAGGAAAATCGATCGGATTACATGCATTAGTATTTTAAATAAAAGTATTTTTATTCCTTTGTACGTGGAAAAAATTCTATGAATAATAAAGACTCGTTTTCAAAATAGCTGCCAGGCTAACTTTTTTTCCATTTATTCAAATTTTACACTTTTGCTTCATGTCGCGCCCGAGTAATTTTCTTGAAAGTGTATTTTCAAGAATATTTTTTCATAGAAAAATCTGAATGCAATTTACTATAAATCAACATTTTTCTAAATTTCCATCACCCTCCAAGCAGAATTCTCCCTACTTTATTCCTCCCTCAGACATACAAATACAGACCCGATGCATTTTCACACGGACAAAAGACACCGGCTTCGAAATCTATTTCCGATTGTATCCACCGAACTGTAAGGAGCTCTTCCTATATTTTTCCACCGTCGCGTTGTTGTATTTTTTTTTTTTTTTTTTTACTTTCGCGAGCGCAATAAGCGGGAAAAATTGCAGCGCGCTCGGATTTGTTCCTGCCGCGAGAGAGCGAAACGGTTTTTTCCCCGTCTGTGCGTGTTTTTTTGCGCTTTTATACGCTCAGCGGCAATATGGAAGTTTCTGCTTACGGGCGGCGCGCAGATCAATATGCCGTGCGATATATATTGCGCGAGGTCCGTTTTTGTTTGCACGAATTTCCCGATGATGCGTGGATATGCGTGTCGTTGTGTCGGAAAGGCTTCGCGTCGCGGATGAATCGAGTTGTGCACTGCGTTGCGAAAGTGAAAACTTAAAAATCGAACGCGAAAAGTCGCGGATATTATTCTTTTCAGGTGGATTCGAGTGATTTTATATTACAGATTATTTTTATATTCCAGATTTTGCAGTTTTATTGTAAATTTAAATTATTTAAATTCTTTATAAAATTTCTACATTATATTACACAGTAAATACGCATTTAGATTGCGTGTTTATCTGAAGCATCGATTTATACTTTTTAAGAACTTAGTTTTCAAAATTGAATACAAATTGATAATTATACTTATTGAATATATATAGCATCTTAATGAGTATTAAATACGTGCCGTTTGCAATAAAGCGTATTATAAACATACCCCATTTATTGGAATTATTATTTCATTAATATTAAACGAAAATCTCATTTATTCAAATAATAATATATTTCACTTGATTTAATAAATGTATATTTCAATAAAATATAAAATGTATTACTTTTTAAAATCGACTATGTGAATAAATTGTCTACAAGAGATTCTAAGGATTGTATCCAAGGAAATACAAAGTAATCGGGAAGACTCTTGAAAAAATAGGTCGCAGAGACATTCTAAATAAACGGTGATGCGACGTGAACTGTAAAAAATTCTCCGTATTCTGAAGTTAAGAATATTGTTTGCCAACTGTATTTAAATTCGAGTGCTCCTCAAACAGCATATAAAATCATCTTTTCAAAGATATTTAATATTTCAAAGTCTGTTAACCGATAGGGTTGTAAATATATGTTGCAAGAATTCGAACTTTTTCAAAAGTTTCGATCTTATGATTTTCCTTCCGCTCATCCAAAGGATACAAAAAAACTTTGTTTTACAAAACAGTTTCTTATACTAATATCATATTTGTATAACCATTATTTTTAATAGATAAATTTAATTTCGACATAAACAATTTTAAAGAATATACGACGCATTCCGTTTACGTCTACAATCCCGAGACATTTCAGAACGTTCTGAAATCGACACAAAGTGAAAAAGCAATATTTTCAGAATCAAAATTAAAAACCATTCGCTGCTTCACAAACTGGATAGCAGCCGCGCGTCAATCTATACTTTTTCGTTCCCTTATCTCTGATTCGACACTCGTAATCAGAACCGATCGTGAAAGCGGCATATTGCGCCGTCGAACACTCGATGAAGCCGATATCGAGGGGGGGTGAAACAGAACGGTTGGCGCCAAGCACTCGACACGCAAGCTGGATTAAGTCCGGTGTGGGAGTCGGAACGAAACGACCCGACGACGTACACAATCCTTTGATCGTTTTTACGAGCACTTGAAAACTTAATTTTCGGAAAGTCTCGTTATCTTGAGAGCTTCGCGCGGCTTCGACGTTATTAAAAACATTCGCGGTCGAAGCGTTTTTTGATGAGCTGCAATTTTGGCTTGCCGCTCGAAGACTTAGAAGTGGCGTGTTTTCCTTTTTTTTTTAGCTTTTTCATTTCCCGAAGCTTTCAATTGCGCGGTAGATTGAAGTGAATTCTCAAAATAATAAATTTAAATTGGTTATAGAAACTTTTGTACTATATAACTTTACTGGACTATCGTAAATATTTATTCATCTCTAATAGTAAATATTGACCTTGTCGCTTGAGCGGGAATTTATCGATATGTGTCAAGTTTTTTTTATATTTGCAGAGTACTTCGTCCTCTAAAATTCTACGCATATATTTCAGATTTTATTTTAATAATCTTTTATAATCTCGAGTAATGCACAGTAAGACCATGATTTTATGTAACTTTCAAACGTTTACATGTAGAAGAATAAATATGCAGCTTTTTGAATAAATTTTTACGATTCGCAGGTAACAACTATTTTCAATGCACAATTTTTATTCTTTTCACATGAATCGCACTTAGTGACTTCAGTTGGCGGTAAAAAAATTGTTCATCAGGGTGATTTCTTTATTTCGTTTTCATTACCACTTTCGAATACTAAAGTGTTTATACTTTCTCGAACTTTGTGGCCAATGTCCTTAAGTTTATTTGTTGTTGTATTAATACTGAATATGAACAGTGGACTTAAAAAGATAACCAACACAAGTATTGCCGGTGAAAAATCAAACAGGTTTCTGCAAGTTACATTATGTAAAAGAAACATAAAACGATAAAACAAATTTTTAAAGGTATTTACTTTATAAATGTTAAAAACTAATTAAGCTAGAAATATTTAAAATCATAAAAAAAAGATTAAAAAGTTATTAAAAATCTTAATTGTTTTCTTACATCCACGATGACGTCCGCGTAAAAAGAAGCTTTGTAAAAGCAACAGCGCCTTCAGCTCCGCACTGTGTTCCCGGCACTCAAGCTCTCGCTCGTGCAGAGGACTAACCGACGTCCAGGTCACACGGCACCTCTAATGCAAAAGAATTATAAAACTTGATCAATCCGGGGACAATACCCTGTAAAAAGTGCAGAATTTTCATCAGCTTTTATACAAGACATATATTCAACGGGGACGGCAGTTCTTTTAGCCAGCGAAGTATAAACTTCTGCTCCCGTTCAGAGCGTATTGCAAATAGTATTAAGCTCTGTGAAAAGAGTCGAAGGGGACAGTATGAGACCTTGTCCGGCTCGGGCTGCTGCTCGACTTTCTTTTATTATATATCGAATACCCTTACTTCCACGAGTAGTGCTCTGAAATAAAAAATTAAGTTTCTTTTTTTATACACTCTTTTTTTGCTAATTATTTTCCTTGCCGTATTCAATGAAATTCTCACGCCTAGCTAAACGGCAACGTTTTATACAGATGAGGATATTACTTTTAGCTTGATTGAAGGTAAAATAATTTTTCAGGAATTTCATTTTAAAATTTCTTCGTAAACACGAATAAAGCTTTAATGAGTATTTTGCAACAGTATTAATAATTTATTTAAATTTAAAATAGTTTATTAATACTAATAATTAGCCGCAATTTATTAATACTAATAATTTCCTTTGACAATTCTTTTAAGCTGTTTGCTGTCCATTACTTTTATTCTCGATAATCAAAAGTAAAAATGATGATGCTTTTACATTAATTGACGCTGCAACATTCAATTTCCAATAAGTGTTAGGTAAAAATTATGTTTATACCCTATTGAAAATATCTCCTGGATTTCACTGGATTCCAATGAATTTCCATCGGAATATAATGGAATTTCAATGGAATCCACATGATATTTTCAATAGAGTATATAATCGCTTTAATCAATTTGGTTTGCCGAGGTTGGCTAACCATGCCAACGAAACATCTCTACGTAGGTATATGTCTTCCTTTTTATATCCTCCGAATAAGTTAAATTTTTGTCTAATAAATAAATAGAACTCTTTCGAATTTTCAATTTCAATTTATTTTATCCAGTAACAATACAAATTGTAATGCAATTGTTGCATTCCTGCCGAGGTAATTGGTTTACCAGGGCACGCAGGGCTTGACATTAACTCAAGACTATACCTTAAAACTAAATGTTACAATTAGATAAGTCATTTTATATATACACTTTTTTTTATCAAGGAGCGCGCGGAGCACTCCGAAGCGAAGTTGTGCCTGAGGACAACGTTGCACTACTTATTCTTTGATTTCAGATTCTCGAGTTTTCAAATAATTTTTTTCATTACTTTTTATGTATTGTTAATTTAACCGTTCATACATTCTTCTATCTATTTATTAATCTGTAGTGCAAGTGGTCGTAAGTTGCTACTAGCTTTAAGAAAAAAATGTATTTCTTCTTTTAAGGGGGTCTTACACCTAAAAATCTGACTTTAAAATAACCAGAAAGAAACTAAATTAAATTAATATAATATATTCATACAATGTTTTTACAACATTTTTGATTTAGTACTTTTAAAATTCAATAAACTGGTATAAAATATCAAAATTTGAAGCTCCACTGAATGAAAATTCATCAATCTTAGAGGCTACGGCAGAGCAAAAGTGTTTAAATCTGAATATTTTGGTATCGAAGAGTTTTAAAGAGCTCTGGCTTGAATTATTTGGTCAAAAATTGATATATTATTGTAAAAATGTTGTATGAATATATTATTAATTTAATCTAATTTTTTTCTGGTTATTTTAAAAAGTCACATTTTTAGGTGTAAGACCCCCTTAATGATAAACATTCCAAATTCCATAACCACCCCGTAAAAAGTAGCCGTCCCCCCCAATCACCGACATACTAACGAGCCACCCCTCCCACAGGATACCAGCATGCAGATACGTAACTGCTGTCAATTAAAAGCCGCGCTCTTACAAACATTCGCCCGGGGACAGCCTCGAAAACAAGCGCTCACCCATTCATTCGTATCTTATCGCTCGCCGACCGTCATCCCTCCTTTCCTCGCGCCGACTGCGTAGGCGCATCGGCAGACGCCTAATCCCTCATCCCCCGGCGAAGGGGTGGGGGGTGTTCGAGAATTTTCCCCGCACGCGACACGTGTCTGCGCGCCTTCCTTTTTTTTCCGGGCCGACCGTTGCCATGCGCACCTCTTATTTCAATCCCGCCTGCCGGGGCTTTTTTCACCTTATCCGAGCTCTCAGGCTTTCTTAGACTTGTACACCTGTAGGCTGGCTCAGGTTTGCTGATTTGATAATGTTTGATTGCACTTTGATTGAGCTCGTTCAATGACTGTTGGGCGACAAATCGTACGTAAAGATTTGCTGTAAGAAGAGTGTATTGGTAGGCATTTTTGTTTGGTGAAATTTAAGTGGGCTTTGACTGTTTTGATATTGTACGTGTAGTCGTCAACTTCGGAGGAGCATTCAGTAGATTAAAGTTGACTTAAATGTGCAATCTATTAGATCTTTTAAGTACACTTCTTGAGCTGAAAAATTGAGTAAATTCTGGCTTTTTGGGCATTTTTCCAAGGTTGTTTATATTAGCCTTGTTTTATTAGATACTTTGAAAAGGTCTAAGAGCTTGCTGGACAAAATGACAAGATGAATGAGAGAGGCAGAATCTCGTTGCGAAATTCGTGTTTTGGAAAATTCTTCGCAGAAGAATATTGTAAATATGATTAATTAGTTAATTAGTAGTCCAAGAATTTTCGCCCTAACGTCATTTAAAAAATGTTCTCGAGTTGTCTCGGTATCGTTATATATCGCCTCGAGCCTCGAGCCTCGAGCCTTCTCGAAGAAGCGAAGATTTTCTCGCGATTCGATCCAAGTCGGGTAATGAGCTCCCGAGAGCACGCGAGTGGCGCTCTTTAACGTTTCCGTAACGAGAGAAGAGAATCATCCCACGTAATTCAGCATCCTCGTGTGGTCGATCGATGTCGCGCCCGCGTCCGCCGGGGGTAGATAAGCTCTCGACTGTGTTTGCGCCGTCATTGAATTGTTCAGTATCCACTTGTCGGGTTGCTGATGTGTGCCCGAGTGCGTAAGTCGCACGTGCAAGGCTCCTAAGCGCGGAAAATTGGAGGATTTTGTCGCCGCGAATAAAATTGCAACGGAGCGGAACAGTAGTTGCTGTATCGGATAGATTTTTTTTGGCTTTTTTGGTGGATATTGCGTGCTTTTGAAATTTCTTTTTGTGCACGAGAGATTAATGACAATATATATTTAACTAAATACGTAAAACTAGCTAAATACGAAAAAACGATCCTCTTATTATAAAAGGAATCCGATTGTCAGAAGAGGAAATTCTTCTCAATATTGTTCCTCTTGTGACTCACGGAAAATCCTCTCTAAATCAAGTTGCATAGTCACAAATGAAATAATTTTGAAAGCAAATGTATTTTCAATTTTAAAAATTGATGTAAGACAACAGAAAATCAATTGGTTACGGCTTCTATTCGTGATAAAAGGATTGTAATTTTAGAATTAACTCGCCGAAAACGGAGTTACCGGGGTTTTTTTTTCCAAGGGGATAAAAGCCTCCTCTATTACCGTGAAATAGAGCCAAAAATATGCCCATTTTGTAACCAATAAAAATTATATTCTCGACGAAAGTATTGCATGGCGAGGTAACAGTCCTTTTGTGACTAGCCTAAATCGTTTTGTACGCAAGAGGATTGATTACTAGAGGATTTCCCTCTGCTCATGAAAACTATGATTTTTCGATTCAAAAAGATTTTATTCAATCTGAAAGGAAAAACCTATTTATAATGAGCGGATTGAATTCAGAAGAAAATAATTTCCGTTTAAATTGACTCTTTTTCTGAGTGTATGCACTTTATTTTTACTTTATTTTTTACTTTTATTATTTAACACTATTAGCTTTATTAAAGTAAAGGATATAGAGATAATAGGTTTCACATTACGCACATGCAAGAAAAACGCGCTACTGCACCATAAAATAAGATTACTTTCATTCCACTTATTAGACTCTACCTCATTTGATTTTAATCAGAAGCAATTCCTATTAGCCGACTTAATTCAGCTTGAAAATTTCATTTGAACGAAGCCTTTTCCCATTAAAAAATATTCCAACAACCGCGCATTACTTTAACAAGTGCTGAATATTATTACGCAGACTCTCGCTGCCAGTCCAATTCTCGGGTTCTATTTGCAAAGGTGGCGTTTAACGTTCGTTTCGCGCGAATTTGATCAAAGCTACGCCGAGCCGTACACTCCATTTTCGCGAGGGAGAGGCGAAATAAAAAGTGGGCGGTAAAAGTAAACGGAAAAAGAAGGAAAAGAGATTTTCTCGGCACAGCCCGTCGACTGCAGCTCTCGAGAAATATCCCGAGAGTTTCCATCATAGTGCACTGAAAAATGTCCCATCGGCGAGCTCCTCGAGCTCGTTATTTTCCGATTTCTCACCCGGCAAATGGGTTTTGCGAGTCGCGGACGTTCAGCGCTGCGTCCCTTCTCTGCTAGTAGATTTTGTCCAATGTTTCCTTTGATCTTTTTGGAGTGTCTGTTTTGTATATTTTACGAGCTTCAAATTAGTTCTAATTCAAATTAGTTCTACGCAGAAACTCACTATATGGATGTTTTTGTTATCACGATTCTCTTAGATGAAAAATTTAAGAGAGTGTTAAAAGGATTGATTTTATCAAAGCAAAGCTGATATAATGTTATGTAATTAATTTCACCTGAATTATATAATCCCGGTACAATTTAGTCTCCGAGTTCTTGATTATATTATTATCGTATTAAAGTGTATTGTATTTACATAATATCTTAGAAGATATGCTTTCTGAAGAAATCTAATTAGTCAAGAAATTATTTTATTTTATTTTATTTTTATGGATTATACGGGCAATTAATGCCCAATTACAGAGCCAGACGATAGTCTGGATAAAAAAACGAGGTGTAAACCACCCACGCCTACGCACAGTTCAATAAAATAAAAAAAAAACATTATAAAAAAATGATGATATAGTAAATATCTATTTAGCTTTTTCGTGTACAAATTAATTTCCTGCGTATGAAATAGTTTTGACGGACTAACAAACAAGTTTTGATGTTAATTCAAATCATTTATTTAATTTTCGCCAACGTTTCGTAGCTGTTATCTAGCCACTTCATCAGGGCATAAAATCTTTAAATGTTTAAATCTAAATTACTGTGATCTGTTGTGAATTTTAAAATGAGCATCCATCATGGAGTTGTCAGTAAAGTATAGCAACATAATACAGCAGTTAATATTGATATATTTAAAATAATTTAACGTCTCACAGGACTAGTCAAACTTAAAAGATCAAGAACACGATGATGAATTGGCTAGATAACAGCTACGAAACGTTGACGAAAATGAAATAAATGATTTGAATTAACATCAAAACTTGTTCGTTAGTCGGTCAAAACAATTTCATACGCAATAAAAAAATTGTGGTAATAAATTAATTTATTTCTTGATTTAACCCGTTTTGCCGGAGAATAGCAATAAATTTACTTTACTTTAGGTTTAGGAATTATATCCAGCCCACATTAAGTACCATCATTTTCATACTTTCTGTGGTGCATGAGCAGGCGCGGCATTACGCCTCGTTGCCGAAAATGTAAGGGAGACCCGAGCAAGATGGTCATAGCGGGCAAAACGGACACCCTCTATTATTTCTGATAATATTGCTGTTACGAAAATTCTGAAATAAATCAAGTATATTATATGTGTCATTAGCATCAAAGTTTCATTAGGTGCGCGCTGCTCGCGGCAATAACATCGCTTAGAAATCAAAAAATTGATTTTAGTCTGTGAGCTTACGATGTTATCAAGGTAAAAAAGTGAACTTATTTTTTACACGGATGATGAAATTAATTCAAAAATAGTATCAGGCTACAGTATTTATAGATATTTTACCAAAAAAACCTTTTAGTATCAATATCAATATTTTTTTCACTAGTTTTATCAAAGAAAAGTCATTCTATCCATTCCGGGCAAGACGGTCCGGGCAAAATGGTCACCTTGTCTTGTATATATAACATATATATAATATTTATTATATATTACATATAATTATATAATATTATATTATCATAAATAGAGGTTTATGACGACCGCGCCAACGAGGAAAGATGCTTTCTCTATTAAGAGTGAGAGAGAAACTTCGTTTATGCCTACCGTCGTAATTTTCCCGGGTGCGAACGAGATAGGCTTATGTAGAATAACCCGTCGGTTGCCATAAATCTCTTTAAACAAATGTATACATAAACATGATCAAAGCTGCTTATTTAACCAATTTTTATTGATTTTTTCTGAGGGTGTCCGTTTTGCTCGGCGATTTTTGAAGCCCTCAAAATTTCAAAATTTTTTCAACAATTTTTTATTACATGTTTAAACAATAATTCATCGCTATGGTTGCACGTACTTATTTATTTTGATGTCTACTTTAGAAAAAAATTTGAATTAATTATATTTTTCGCTCTTGAATTCATTTTTTATTCGTTTTTCCTTAGGGGGTCCATCTTACTCGGGTCTCTCCTGGTTATTTAACAATAACTTAGGAGTGGGAATCTTACATCTTACCGAGCAAGGAGCTGGACAGATCGGAGCACGTTAGAAATGCTGGAAGCGTCTCGCGCTACACTCGCGAGCTATTATGTAATTAGGTATAGAATAAGCTAAGATAATCTTACACGTGCATTTCATTCACCCTGGTTCTCTCTCGTAACCGGCTACATGCCGGCCAGATACGCGTCACTTTCCATTTCCTCTCTCTCTCTCTCTCTCTCTCTCTCTCTCTCTCTCTCTCTCTCTCTCTCTCTCTCAGTCTCTC
>JAWWEO010014572.1:0-26384 GCA_035582975.1 Ormyrus labotus
GTATGTATATATCTTGCAGTTTACCAAATTTCATAATTTTCTCATCGTTAATTCTTAACTGTCCCGTACTCCCTTAACGGCTTCGATGATGGTGCAAAACTCGAGTTTTTCCCTTTCGTCTGCAGAAAGTACATAAATTTATGGATTATGGAAGACATCAGAGGGAACAAATTCTCTAAAGCATAATAACTTGCCGTCCTTTTTGGACGAAATCGATTTCCTGTGAATAATTGAACCATAAATATAGCTCTGCTAAGCAGGTTAATCGCTTAGATTATCAGCTTTTTCCTATACATATAATCTTTATTATCAGCTGTACGTTGGATTAATGATATTGGATTTCTAATTGCTTTTTTAATGATTTATTATTTTATGTGTATAATAAAATATACTAGGGAACAATTAACACGGAATATGCAATAGTAATAAAAAAAAATCAATATGATTGAAATTTAATAAACTTTATAGAAGCTTAACGAACTCGAAAAGTTCTTAAAAATATCTTCATTGTTCGATTCGATCATCCATTACTCGAAGTTTTCGTCGCCTAAATTCTGGAATGCAAGTCTAATATTGCCAGTTTTTTCCTTCCTCAAAATCCTGCCTGTTTTAATTCTCATTACAGCAGGTGCAGTTTCCGTGCCCTTCATGAATCACCGTCCTTTCTGCGAACGAAACAACGGCGACTTTCTACATACACAGAAACTCCCGGAAACTCCTTACAAGTACGTAAACACACGTAGAGTCAAAGAGCGAGCCAGGGCGAGAGAGAGAGAGAGAGAGAGAGAGAAAGGGGCGAATACTTGCTCACTTGAAATTCCCTCGTTTCTCGCTAAGGGGAAACTTCACCGCTAAAGCACCTTTGAGTTAAACTAAATTCACGCGCCCTTCGTTCTTTCAGAGAAACACGCGCGGCGCATTGTTTGCATTCGGATTTCGGTCAATAATCGAGTTTGCGCGCTCGAAATATTGGATAATTGGAGTCTCGATTTTCAGCAGGCCGAAAGACAACTGGGAATCGAGTTTTATTTAGAAAACTTCTTACTCTTGTGAAATCGATTGATATCCAGTGAAATTGAAAATAAAAAAAACTTTTGCTTTTTGACCGCTAATTCGATAATTGAAGAAACTTTGAACTTCGAGTAATAATAGGATTACACATTTAAGTCATTGTGTATTTTCAAAATTACAGAATTTTCGAGAATTTGCGGTTCGAAGTTATTTTTAATCCACTAAACGTTATAAATTGCAAGTCTTAAAAAATTTTAATAAACGGAAAAAATTTTTCATTTCAACATAATTGCTTACAGTTAATCAAAGAATGAATGCACGATTAATACCGCTCATTTGCATAAATTATTGTTGTAGAGATGCGAGGCACTTTACTGTTTCAGTGATCAAATTGTCAAACCAATCAATTCACTCTAATGGTTAGACGCGTAAACCGAATGTACGCTTCATAAAGTAAACATCTTTGTACATAATGCTTTAATGTCGTATAATTGAGCTGAGTATGCTGATATTCAAAATATTGAAACACATAATATTAATGCATGCTACATCTAGTAAATATATTATACCTCTTCAACAAGCAATTGAAATTCAGGAAATTTTTAATCAAATAATTCTTCGAATCAAATAATAGTTTCGAAAGATTAATGTATATACGATTCAATTCATAAACAATATTGACTCAATGTAGAAGTAACATTATTTACAACTACTTTCGGCTTTCATTTTCTAATGAAATTAATCGAGCAGCTTCCGTCGAGTCCATAAATCAGAACCGAATCGAATGAATCCCTCCCGCATCTTCCCTTCCGCTATAAAACGGCTTCACTTTCGGTCAGCAGAGGGGCTTAAAAAAGCGGAAAGAAAAAGAGAAAAAATGATTATCATCGCAAGGGGGGGGGGGAGGGGGAGGGGACGTTTGACCACGACATTCAAATAAAGGCGCGTCAATACGCTGATTGATCGGAGCTCACGGCCTTGAGATCGCTGGAATTCTGGGAAGTTTGCGTGCTTCCTCTAATGCGTAGGTGCGTATCGTGTGGGGTGCTGACGTCTGGCATTGCTGCGTGGGTTTTTTCTGCCTATATGGAAAGGAAATTAATGGAATTTTTGTTTCGTCGAATTCTAAATGTGGAATTCGCTGTTTGCATTTTGAGTTGAACTGAAAGTTAGGTAGCGAGAAATAGAGGTATGCTCTTGCAGTAATCGCTCTTCTCTGTTTTTTGTTGTTTAACTAGTTTTAATAAGACGATAATTTAAAATAAAATAATAATGTTGCTTTCAAGTTTATATTACAATCGTGTTGTCATTGATTAATAGATATAAAACACTTGTTTTGTGAACACACATTCCGAGTATTTCATGTTTTAAAAGTTTTATTTAAAATAAAAGAAAAAGATACGACTTACGGCGTAACCTATAATACTAATCAATCATAAATAATCTTATCAATAATATAAACAAAAATTTTGATATAATAGTTCAATTTAAAACTTTCTAATTGTATAGTAAACTCAACAATTAATACCGTCAATATTTACCAAGAAAAAGCTACCTCGCTCGAGTGATCAGCACGAACAACCCTTCCAGTTCGCGTTTCATAAGTCCAAGAGTGCAAACGTGACCCGAGGAGGGCGCGGCTTTTATATCACGCGATGGTTATCGGTCTCGCACAAAGGCGCGAAAGTGGCGGCGCGCCGTCGGGCTCGTTGATCGACTGATTATCGACTATGTAACGCTGCTCGCGAGTTTTTGCACGAAAGTGTCGTCCGAACCTTTTAGATGACAAGCAGCGTTGGTTAGGGCGAGGCTTTCTTGGATGGTAGTGCTAATTTTTTATGGACTAGTTTCGCTGGTATTGAGGACTATGTGGTATTCTAAGTTTGAAAAGATTTTTATTGTAATTTACTTGTGCCGATGAAAGCTGCTATTGTACGAACTTTTTGCAGGAATGGAAATATTTTATTTTTAACAAATTGTAATGCACATGTTTAAAAATACGATTTCTTCAAATTAGAGGCTGTTTTTTTAATGAAATTATTTTTGTGAACCAAATTGCATTGTACAAAGATATTTTTTAGATATTTCATATCCTATTCACCTCTTTATTTATAATTTAGCTAAGCATTGTCTATGAATTTAAAGCTACTTTTACAATATTAAATTTCTTTCTAAACGTTTCTATTACCTATATGCTAATATTAATTTCATCATAAATGCCCAATTTGACGCACGCAAACATTTCTCTAAAACAATTAAATTATTATACATTATTCCCAAAATTCTCCATTCAAAAGTATTTCAATACTATCTAAAAGTTTTTATTTAAACCTTGGGGCAAATATTCTTGCTAACTGAGTATAAAATTATTTAAATTTATTATAAGTTTATAAATACCCTCATATATTAAATATTTTCGTTAACCATTCCTCACGCGATAATTAAAAAAGTTAAGCTCAAGTAAAATGACGTATGCTAACGCATACAAAGTCCGTTTATCCAGAATTGCAGAAACGGCTGGAAAGAGCGAGGCTGCCTTTTTTTGTATACATACTTGCGCGTGCGGTAACGAGTTAGAAAAAAAGATAGAGAGCAAACGCAAGAGAAAAGAAGTGGCTGTTGTTAAAAGACTACGCGTTTCACCCCTTCTTTTAATTATTCGCACCGAGTTGGTTAACTCCGCCATAAGAGAACCGAACATTCGAGCTTTGCTAAATTAAAAACGAAAGTCGTCATTGTTTTCGGAGAAATATGCACAGTTGGACTTAATTAGCGGCCTCGAAAGCTTTTCGACCTTTTCAACACTGCAAAATGCAACGTTTCACTGTAGAGACTAAATTTTCAAAGTTTTAATTGTTAAATGCGAAGCGTTTTCGCGTTATTGTTACTGTTTTCTTTCTTTTGAGAGATTTTTTTCATAATTTTTAAAATTGAACGCTGTTACAATTTTCTTACATATATTTTAGTTCTGAAAATTAATTTTAACATTGTAGTTTTCAGCATTTCCTGTTGAAAGCGTGTGGCGAGTTTTAAATACATAACCAGCTGTGAATTTATTATTTATTAATGATTCTTTTTTATGTATTTTATTTTCGTTAGATAAACTAGTAATGCATCTAATCTAATCTATTTATGTAACGTAAAAAAACAATAATATCCATTTTTAAACCTCAATTTTTCTCCGCAAGATTTGACTTTTTTTAAGGAACATTCGCTACAAGATTTCAAAAACACAAAACCAGTTAAAAAGCTGATCAGTTATCGAGAATATAGCTTCATTACTCGCGAGAGATACCAGATTCAATTTCACCTCCCACACCTTGACAATTGGAAAAAGCCAACGGTAACTCTGACCTTTTAAGGTGAAAAAAGACTTGGAAGCAATCCATCGAGGGAGCGAGAAATTGCGATGTCCCTTACGCGCGAGCCTTGACAAATATTTGCCCGACTGAAAGTCCGCCGCTTTCGTCAAATATTTATGCTGCCGCTCGCGATCGGGGAAAAATCAAGCTGACCAGAGACGGGATATAAGAAAAAAGCCGAGGGCATTGCGTGAAAAATAAAGCGAGTACGGGGGCGCAAAAAAAGTCCCGCTGCGCGCTCCGCGATTTGTTTCTGCTCTCTCGATTACGAGCAGCGGCCGAGCGTCGAGAGAATTTTTTGAGCAATCGCTCGGGAATTTGATTCAATGGTTTTTCGATGGATCCGCATGTTTTATTAATGGAGAGTTGCGTCTACTTTTTACAGCGAGGCGGAAAAAGAGGCGCTGGGTATTCCTTTTCAGTTACTCGCATCAGAATCTCGAGGTTTCGACTCCAAGTTTCATTTATTCTGACTTTTTCTTGCACTTATTGGTCTTTATTTACTTTTTTGATAAAAATATTCTTTGTAAAAGAAATATGATTTACGTAAAATTAAATGCTTACGTTTCAGCGTAAATTCTTAAAACTGCTTTATTAAAGAAAAAAAAAGTAATTAGCCATTTGCGAGGACTCGTTTTACCTTTGCAGCTTCTATTCCGATATAACTAATTAATTAAATAATATGCCATATTAAACTCTTTTGTTTGGCTAATGGCACTCTAAGACCACTCAAAAAATTTTGCAATAAAATTACCGCCAGTGATAAGACCCGTAGAGTGTTTTTATTCTGTGGACCTGCAAGTTCCTTGGAGGGAAAGTAGTCCAAGGTAACTTGGCTCTCTTATTTTACGGAAAAGTACTTACAAGAAGAACGAGGAATCTGGGAAGGGTTTTTAATTCGTGGTTTATGATTGTTTATTTCTGGAGTGTAGAGCGCATATAGTTTTTGTCTATTTCAGTTGTGCATTTTAATGTTCCTCGCTTTTCATAATCAGATATATTTACTGTTATTTATTTCAATTCTTTGAAAGCTACGCACTGTTCTTTGAAAGGAAATCTAAATGAATATTTATCATCGTGGAATTTAAAAAATTAAATTTTATTTCGTCAGAATTAAATAATAAGAATAATAGATTGTCATAGTAGACTCAAATAGGCATGAGTTGAGTTGTATTGATTATGAAAGTTCGAAATTATGCACTAATGCTTGTTATCCTTGAAGTATTGAACCTATAATATATTAATAAAAATAAAAATAAAAATATTATTGACGATGTCATATAGATTTTAATAAGATAAAGAGGATACAAGAACATTTTTTATACGTACAGCGGACTTATAAAGTTTCCCTAGTGCCATGATGTTCATTTCACAGTTTTCTACAGCTTCATATATGTAGATGACTTTGATTTTCGAGAAAATCTTCATAAGTTGTCCAATTACCCATAATTTGACCTCTAACAATGTATTTATTCTAATTCTTTGTTATTTTTTGGAATTTTCTTTGTAGAATTAAAATTTTATAAAAGTTTTTAACATACTATAGAAACTATACTTTATTTTTCTTCGAGTAATTATTTTAGTATTAATAATTTTACTTTAAAACAGCAATTCTGGAATTTGAGATTTCATTCATTTAAAAATAAAATTTTCTATTTAAATAATGAAACTCCTAATCTGAAAAAAGTTTTGAATAACTAATTTGATACCTAGCTGTCGAGTGTCTTTTAAGATATCTTATTTGCTCTAATTGTTAAATCTTTCAATATCCAGGATATGGTTTGTCAGGTGGAAAAATGTTACAGTGACTGCGAACAAAACGATAATGAAAAGACCAAGAACGTAGCGAGAAACCATTTTGGATTTTTCTAAATTTTTAAAAGGAAATTGAATTTGATTTTTTTTAAATTAATCTTGAAAGAGCCTTTAGTTTTTTGTCAATGTTTTCTTACATTGAATGTTTACTTATGCAAGAGTATTGATTTGATTTAAAGCTAAAGTTAGTACAGGCGTAGAAAGAGCAACGATTTTTGGCTTCTTTTGAAATACTGCTTTGAATAATTAAATATCTTTTCATGGACATTCGATTGCGTAATTTTGCTTACGTTCACATGGCAGGTTCTTTTTGTTTCAAGTACTTAAATAAAATCATAAAGGAGATTTTGAAAATGTTGTATTTTGGTCTAAAAAGATTATATACTTAGAAAGGCACAATTTATCATTCATAAAAGAATGCTTTTAATTGTAATAATTGTTAAAGTGACTGACGTAAGCTAAATATGTTTTCAACTATTTAACTAACTACTCTTTAATGTGTTTACTATGAATGCAAATCGTGTTAATAAATGCAAGTTTTCTATGTATACAAGTGTTACGTAGGGAGAGATGAACAATGCGTTATATTTTAAATATTTGACTAGTTTTAATATTATTCGTACAATAATAAATATTTCATTTTTACTATAAAACGTCATAAACTACTCAAAGCAGCCTGAATCCAAGAATAAAAGCCAATCTACATAGAAAGAAGTGTATTTTGTAGTTAAGAAAATAGTACGAATGCTACGGGTAATTGGGTAACCTTTTTCGGACTCATTACAACCAACCGTTCTGAATGTATTTTAATACAGAATCCTTGAACGTACATTGTATATTGATGCCGAACCCCCCCTTTTTCATCTACTATTATTTCTAACCAAAGGCGCGCATAAATCCTTATCCTAAATATCCCAGCTTAAAATATTAAAACAGCGATCTCTAGGAGGTCGCGCCGACTGATCGATGTCTTCCAGGAAGTGCGCAAGCTAACTAGAGACTTACGCGAGGAAACGCAGCGTTTCCGGTCTTAAAGCACAGCTCAATCGGCACATAAAACTGCTACCCACACATCGAGCTGCGACACTTGAAAAGGGATTCGAGCTCGGCGATACACAAACGGCTGTTATATGAAGTAAGGCGTTGGTGAATAGTCCCGATGATCGTTCGGGCGGACCTTGCCAATAACCCTTTATAAGATCGCGTAAATGAGAAAATCTCGCGCTTTGATATTGCCACGAGAAACTAAGGTGGGAGTAGTGCCTATTTATGGGAGAAAATTTGCTATTTTTGTATTGGTCGGATTTATTTATAATATAAGAGGGTACGCCCTTCTGATATTTTTATAAGTTAGGCGCTAGTTATATTTAGACTGCAAGTTATAAACAGCTTGGATTTCTGAGTTCCTGGGCAGTTATTCAGAAAAATTAGCGTACGTAAATATGTGATTAATAAAGATCTGCGCAAGCGCAAAATAGCGAAAAATACGCCAAAAAGCTTCTGTGCATGCGCAGATCGTTATTAATCACATATTTACGAGCGCTAATTTTTCTGAATAACTGCCCTGTATACAGAAGGATTTTTCATTGATTTTCGAATACATTACGCAACGAGTGTGCAAAATAGGTGATTCCTATTATATACGAACCGAGTTTAGCGCATGAGCGTAACGAGGTCGATAAATAAGACGAGTGTGCCCTGGTAGAAATTTTAAGCAGTTTTTAGCTAATTAATAGCCAGAAATGCGATTTCTGGTTTATTTTTGGCTATGACTAGCTAATAATTGCTTATTATCGTCACGCTTTTGAAGCAGAAGTTGGCTGCTTTCTATTTAGTAGTTAAATAAATTAATAAATTAATAAATTAATTAATTCATAAATTAATAAATTAATTAATTCATAAATTAATAAATAACTTTTTATTATTTAAAAAAATAATTTGAAAAGTTAAGGAAATTGTTTTTAAGCGTTTAATTTTACCTACAGAGGTAACTTTAGCCTTCAGCAATACCGCACTGCTCACTAATAGGTGCGTAGCCAGAAATTAGAAAATATAAATCTAAAAATTAGCTTTAAAAAGTAAGGTAGTGCTTAACATTTTAACCAGCAGGACTACTTTATTATTTACGAGGGATGTGAATCATCTATACGGAGAAAAATTTTCTAGTAAAAATTAGAATAGTACATTTTAATTTGATCAATTACGAACTGCAATAATCTAAAAAATTACCATAGTTTCTAGTAAATTTTACGAAGGCAATGATAAATTTTCATATTTCATAAAAACGCACGTGCTAAATCAAGCCTTGCATACGTAGTATTAAAAAATATTGCTCGCTCGTATAAAAAAATATACCCTTGTTTCGCTCGGGCGAAAACAACCATACGGGGATGAAATCACTTTCCTGCACAGGTATCAAAAGTACTATTTACGCACGCTGAATTTATTTTACGCACGCTAAGTAAGTGCGTACGAAAAAGCTTCAATAGTTCTTCTATATGTCCACGAAAGTAACGGTTTGAGTCAGTTTTCATTGACTTTATGAAGTAAGATTCTTGGGTTCAAATATGACTTTTTAATCTCGCTTTTATTTCATTCGGTGAATGAAGTGGATATTTGCATTCTGATCAAAAGACAAACATTTAATTTAGTTGAATAATACTTTTGTAGCTTTAATTCATTTTTAGTAGAAATGAATAAGATGAATTATAGAATCACGAACAAAGCAAAGTATATAAAAAATTTGTATTATTATTAATATTTTTTACATTTTAATATTATTGTTTTGTTTAGAGATATAAATAAATATTTGATTTCTGTAAAGTTTATTTATAGATTGATACAGTGAAGTGCGTTCTCCTTGAAGTATTGAGCCTGAAAAAGTAAAAATAATTTTTTAAATAGATTTTAACATATTAGTTATTTATAAAAATATGGAGAACAAGCAAATAAATTACAGCGCAAGCGGACAATTTTCCGAATTCTTTGATGTTGAAGCCACAGCGTTCTAATGCCTCGTACAGGCATACGGGGTTGATTTTGGAGAAAGCCCTTTTCAACTGCTTGATAATCCAATCTTGAGCCTCAACAAAAAAACAACAGATTATTTAATAAACAGTTTCACATCATTACTTTGATGTTATTACTTTTAAAATATAAATCAAATTTGTCAATAAACTAGTGCAATGTTTTTTTTTCGTATTTATATTCTTACCCCTCTTTCAATATCTTCAGCAGAGTCAATCTGGGTGAAATCTTTGTGGTTTTCTTGTGCCGTTGCAACAACGGCAAGCAAGACCAAAAGGCCAAGGCTGACGATATGATGAGATATCATCTTGAATTTTTGTAGAGCGTTGAGTCCGGTGAGAAAGTCAAAATTTACTATAATTTTCTTAGGTGCCGTCACTATATTTATACTAAAAAATGTAGAAATCCCAGATATTCTTTCAATCAGTGTTTAAATTTACTCAACTGTACGTTACATATATTATATAATATAAGTAAAATCTGCGGGAGACTTCTTTGTTTAAGCCCAGATGTTCCGCCTCTGTCCGTGAAATCACAGGTCTCCTTTACTGGGTTCGCTTCTTTACGAGTTTCTGGAAAAACTACACCGACAAGTTGGAATTGTCTTCCCCAATATTCGCTTTAGTAGCGGTCAGTCCTCACTAATTAATAATTATCTCAGAGGATATTTTGCTGCTGACATAACAAATTTTTCAGTACTACGGTTGGCTTTAAATGTAAATATCATTACAAAATGGAATATAAATATTTTTATAGGATAAATAAAATTAACATAAATAACTTTTTTTACAAAAATAATGCCTTTCAGTTAAAAAGATTGGAAGATTCTTAAAACTGTTTCTCATCAGGTCTGTGTCTTTAAAAAAGGCCAGATTTAAGACAAGTTCTTTAACATTATGTACCCTTTAATACTAAACCCTTCAATTGCGCATTTTCAAGAAGCAAGCAGCCCAAAGGCTAAAACTCCGCAGCAGTAGCAAATAAAAGTTCCTAAAATATTCAGCAAAGTTTGAAATGGTCACTCGATCTGCCATCACCCAAATTCATCTCCTAACCTCACCTGCCGGAAGTTTCCGCCTAATTTTAACGACGAACCTTCGCTCGATAATGGAGGTCTAACAGCTTCTTGCTCAGCACCGCAAAAAATTAATAATTCACGCGCAGCTCGAGTTTCTAAAGCAAGTAGCATCGCTCGAAAAGAGTGTAGGTGAGTGCTACCCTTCGGGAGCTCAGCCCTTTGTTCCTTGGCGATTAAAATCGCTGCATCCGCGACGAGAATGCGATTTCACGGAACACTATTACGAGTTGGGGCTTTGAAGGCCTGCCGACGGTTTGAAATTTACGCACGAACAGAGGCCAACCAAGTCTCGGCAACTCCAAAAGGTCATAGGAAAGACCATCAAGAAGAAAATATCTGATTTGCTCAACGTGAGCTCTTAAAGAATTGACGTTGAGAAAACCTACTCCTGGTTCCCCTTGGCTTCCCAGCGGCTACATCTAGTCAAACAGAGCCGCTGTTTGTCTTTTGATCGGAAGGACTGGTTTTGCGATCCTTACCGGTTTTGTTTTTAATTTTAATTTTAGCTGTCTTTGATTGTTTTATAGTGTCCACTTCGGAGACGTGCGATTCTAGCCTAGATTCATCATGTTTTCCTATAGGGCTCTTCCTAGAATCTTTGCCGGGAGATTTCATAAGATCGACATTTTCAGTTTTATCTGTCGGACACGAATCTTTGTTTGAATCTTTAAAATACAGTGTAGTCTTAAAAACGTGGGATTCGTTACCTTCATTCGCTCACACAAGGAATCTACCCTGCCTGTGCCAAACAAATTTAAAACCTAAAGTTTTTGCATATTCTCTAAGTTTCTTAAAAGAAATATAATCTTCTTTATTCAGATATTCATTTATATAAATTGAGGCTACAGGCAGAGCAGAAACTCAGCTGAAGCGCTTTGAGTCAAGATGCCCTTAGCTGAACCTGTTATTTTAGATTTTTCCGTTAGAATTTGTTTGCGAAGATGAACACTGGAAAGCTCAACCAGCAAAGCGGTGACACTCCTCGAACCATCTCCTTTCTTGGATGTCAGTGATTGGACCGATGAAATATTCTCAGGTGCTAAAGTAGATGAAAGCGAACCCAGAACAGCAAATGCAAAATCTTCACCGGTTTTTTCAAGTTTAACAAAATCTACTTTACTTGATATAACTACTTGGTTTTTGAACCTCGCTTTCTCTGAGAGCAGTTCATCTGTCCTTATTCTATTCGTGTTTGAAACTACATTTTTTCTGGAAACTGAGATTTGATGCATCTACCTGTTCTACATAAACGGAGTTGAAGACGGTGTGCACCATGGTGGCGACCCCAGTAGTCAAACTGCCGAAATTGTGATCAATAGCATTAAATTTCTCGTTGAGTCTAATCTCTAGATTGGATGATTTTTTTGAAACATTAGAAATTACTGATTTCTCAAAATTTAATAGTCTATTGTCAAAATTTTCAATTAACTTCAATTCTAGATTATGTAAGATTTCATGCAAATTTTTGTTTTCTTTTGTCAGCTCCGCTTGCTTAGCTAAATAGGTTTCCAGCATTGTATTTTGCTTCACTATAAGTTCTGTTAATTTGAGAAAATTATTTTCTATTTGATTAAAGGAGGTCCTTATTAGTTGGAATAAGTTTTAAGGAATCTTCAATTTGATCAAATTTGCTCAAAAATGTGGCATTTAGCTGGTCGAAAGCTGAGAAAATTTCGGAGGTTTTAATAGAGTTGACTACTGCGGTGGCGATCGTAGCGCCACTGGTATTATTACTAGATATGCTTAAATTAGACCTGAATCTTAGTTGACTAGATGCGGTGTTATTCTTGAAAAGCGGAGTGGACGTTTCAATGTTTCCAGTTGGTTTTAGTTGTTTCTGCTATTTCTGTTGTCTCTGTAATGGTTTTGGGTGTCTTTCATCTTGTATTGGTCTCTCGTTGTTATTGCTGTCGTCACTTGTACCATATGAGTTGATAATTCCAGATATTTTAGGTGTCTGGATTTGATCAGCGCAATTTAAACATTTGAAATTGGTGGGCTCCAAAACTGCGTTATCGACTGCGCATTTACGGTGAATTAATTTTTGGCATGTCGAACATTGTAGAAAAGACGCCTTCATTCTTGAAGACTGTTGACAAATGGCACATGTCAACGTCGCGGCGTTAGTTTTGTCTTTCTGCGGTGTCGCCATCTTCTAGGCAGATTTAGAATTTTTTTCTCCGAGGAAGGGAGCCTTGAAGAGCGATGAGCGGGTCAAAAATTTTCTAAGAAACTAACCTCAAAACTGCAATGATCCAGGCAAAATGGAACTCCCTGGCTCAAGAAAAGGGCGAGCCGCGCTGTAAACTTGCCGAGACGAAGGCCAGCAGGAGCCCCAGTTGCCTGAAAAAGATTTGCACTCGCAGAGAAGTACAAAAATATGAGAAAATGCTCAAGGTTTACAGAGAGGTGCTGAGCACGCTAAGCACTTACCGAAGCCACGCAGAGAGAGAGAGAGAGAGAGAGAGAGACCAAGACAGAAAGTGAAGAAACAGCTGATTGAAGAAACATTATGCTTGCACAGGCTGACAAGCCAAGGATGTTTTCTAAAGTTTTGCACTAATTTCCCAGCATCTAGTGGTACAGTTTATTTACATTTCCACAAATATACATGAAGAAGAAGCATTAGATAAGTTTTTATTAATTTAAAAAAAACAAAAATTAATTATTAATTTTGTGAAAATGATACTTTGTGATTGTTTTTTTCAGGAGTTAATATTTACCTGGAAAGTAGTAAACGGAATCAATTTCATCATATTGAATGAAAGGTAAAGTTATTTGTATATTTATTTGTTATTGTATTAATAACTTTACCTTTTAACACGTACCTTATATTCAAGTTTTATGCTAAAAAGTTGATTTTTTAGCATAAACTTGTTGCGAAAAAGAGCTTAATTAAACTTAATTAAGCTTAATACCCATACATTTAATGTACTTTAGTTATAATATATTTCACGAATATATTTAGTTATAATATATGACACGAACCCACCTACCCTGGACGATCATTGGAAACTATATATATTATTGGCGATTCTCTATATTTAAATATATATTTATATATGTATAAAGATACAATTATTCTCTTATTTATTTATTATCTAGTTTGACAGAGTACTTTTTTATACATGATCATTTTAAGTAAATTAATTAGTAGTCATTTAAAGCAAGTATTAATGTATTTAACAACAATTCTGATTTCAATAATGAATACCAACTGGTATCAATTTTTCATGAGTGATATTACATCTGAGTCCTATAAATATTATAATAATTTTCTGATTGATCGGATACTAAAGCTTTATAGTATTTAGTAATTATCAGCACTATATGTATTTACTCAGTCATAAAATTATTATTACACCACTCCGCCTGTAAATCACGACTTTGACATGATTTTTTGGCTCTCATGGTTTAAAATAAAGTTTGATACTGGTGATGTGTAAGTTGAGTTTTATCTCCTGAGACATTTTTCGCTTGAGAGAAGCGAATAATCAAACTCAAGGCTCGAGTCGAAATGTACTATTTATTCTTTTCTTTATATAATCTATAGAATAGTAATAGTTCCAGAATTCTTCATTTGATCCAATAAATTTTCAAAATGTTGTAAAACAGTTGAATAAAAAATTGATTGCGTAAAGTACGAAAAGGCTACAGATTGACTCCTAGTTTTATTAGTTTTTGTAATTACTGATTCTACAAAAAGCATAATTAAACCATATTATTTCATCGCAAATGACATTACAGCTTAGAACTGCATTATTTGCATATATTATATATTATATATATAATTTTAATTACTTAATGTACACTAATACAAATATCTTATTTGCGCGCTGTACTGTAGTTAAAAGTAATTAATACACTGTGAACACTCCACTCTTCATTAAAATCTGCCTCGCCGCTTATTTATTATTAAGCATCAACTGGAAACTCATTGAATTTAAAAATAGATCGGCGAAGGCTTCGCAATTTTAAAATTTTCTAAGAAAAGCGTGGGCAGTGCTAATGGCGTACTCTCCTGGCTATCTAAGAATATTTCGTACGCGCTTTGCTGAACTAAAATTATCCCAAACGATTACAGTTTATTATGGGAAATTTTTATTTTGTAATATCGATCTTCAAAGTAAGCTGTCTATTATTTTCCACGCGTGTACGTATGAACAAGAGAGAAATTTTTCGTTCTATAGGAGAAATTTCAACTCGCATTTTCTGAAGGTTTATTTATGAAGTGCTCTGTAAGATTTATCGCGGCGTACTTGTTACGTCATGAGTTCAAATCTCCATTTTAATATCTTTATTATACATTTTGTTATAGATTAAGTTTTATGTTATTTTTTTTATTAATCTTTAAATCTACATAAAGATTTATCCGCTTTAATTTTTATTTTATTATAGATTAGTAAATCTTTGTTTTACGTTATGTTGGAGAATACTAGCTGTGCGTTATTTTTATGAATCGAATTTTGAAGTTAGTTATTTTATATTATTCGATAAAATTGTTTTCAATATAAGTTTTTTGATATTTTACAATTTGGTAACTTTGTTTTTCGTACTTTTTGAATATGTGCTTTAAAAAATGTATACATCAGTTTTCAAGCAGCGTAATAATAATAATAATAATAATAATAATAATAATAATAATAATAATAATAATACGAAAGCTTTACGCGTGAAGTTTCGTATTATGAATCGAAAGCTACTTTCAAAGTTTTATGAAATATTTATAAAAAAATTTTTAAGTTTTAAATTCATATGTATAGTACCATTGTTTAAATCTATGACGTTGATCTTTGAAAACACTTTTTTTCAAGCCGTTTAATAATTCCGGATTTGACCTGAAAAAGTGAAAAGTTATACAATGCGTGTATTATAATTACGTAATTTAATAGAAAATTTGTTTACTTAAGATAACATTGTTATTCGGAGATAAAGGAAAAAGGTGGTTTTATGTTTTAGATTTTACCAATGGGAGCTAATATTAGCTATTTTCGCAAATTAGAAAATTTTAAAACAATGTATTTTGTGGTTGTCAAAATCTACAAAATTTAGCATAGAATTGTACAATTTGTGCTTTGATTTTGATTTACATTTTATTATCAATTTCTAACAATCAGTAACAAAGTAGCAATTTGAACTTTTTTAATATTTATCGAGTGAATATTAAAGAGAATTTGACTTTGTCCAAAAAGTAAAGTACTATATCAAGTGTCTAGATTAACTAATCTACATTTGCCTTCGCTACACCTTGCGTTTTTATGTGTTGACAATCAATATTTAAAATTATACAAATTTGTCTGGTTCTGTTGATGATTGCATTTTAATTTCACGTATAGAATATCATTATTACAATGGTACGTAAATATTGAGTCATCTTGATAAAGATTATACTTTATTTCTCAATGAATTCAAGCGATTTGGAATGAATTTTCATTCAGAATCACTGGTAGTACAATTGAAGAATGGCTTTCACAATCCCTATTCTTCAATTGTAGCTCTTTTGTTCTCCTTCAGCTTACACAGTTATTTCAAAGAATTAACTATTTTTTTCTGTTGAAATTGTAAATTAAAAAACTTTTTAACTATTTTCTGAAAATCAAAAATAAAAACTATTCAATTTTGGTAATTAAAAACGTTTTAGTCTTCTTTTGCAAAAGATTTTAATACAATGAATACATTTATTGCATAAATTCATCGAACACCTCGGTATAATTCAATAAACTATCCGACACTCCGCCCAGCTGTCATCGGCCCAAACTTAAGCCGCCGAAAGAATCAATTTCAAACTCATTGCAGGTGGTTGCTAAAAAGATCGCTTCTTCCGTCGATTGTTCTCCCCCAAGCAGCTGCCCACATTTCGCTCCCTACTCCCTCATCTTCCCATCCTCGTGTGTGCTTGCAGCACGATTTTTTAGCCGGTAGGCGCGGAGAAATTACCGTTGTCACGGCTGAAAGCCGAAGAAATGTGTGTACGCTCGTAAGCGGGGGTTACTCTGACAGGGTCACCCGCTGACCCACTTCGCTCCCCCTCCCCCATTCCTCCCAGAGGTGGATGTAGGGCGCGACTAGACGAGCACGCGGCTTTTCAAACTGACGCCGAGGCACCCGGGAATTCGAGCGCCTTTTTATATTTATCACCGGGGATGATGGTGGACTTGGAATTTCGAGAGGGATGGTGGGCTGGATTAGGTGATTTCGTGGCTTTGATAGGGGAGGCTGATTTTCGACTGGGGGTCTTTTACTTTCCAGCCTGACGCTTTGATCAATTTTTTTTTTCACTTTCTTTATTTAAACATACTTATGCTGGTGAAATTTCAGAATTGTGCTTTATATCAAAACTGTAAATTATTTTAGATATAGAATTTTTTTGAAGTATTGTGATATTTTTAATTATATAATACAAACAATAAAAGATCACTATAACGTATATTTTATGAAAATCATTTATTTTTTAACCAAATGAAATATAAAATTTTCCTTTGTCAGATATTTAATCTCCACGTCAATCTGAAATCATGGATCTCAAAGGATTATTAAGTTCCCTAATTACATCGAAAATGTATTATCAATATCTAATATAGATGAGGAAAGTTCCATAAAATTTGAAATTCCTTGTAATACGAGAACTGATAGTCTTTCCGGGTTTAATATCAAGGTAATTATCTAATCGATAACAGGCGAATTTCATTTTCTTGTTAGAAATAGTTATCCTATTATCGTGAATTGTAATGTAAGTGGTTCACTTCAAAGCTTCAGCTGAGTGCTTTAGGGATATAATGGAATTTTATAATTGGGCGAATGTACTTTGACCGTATGCTATCTTGGCAAATACAATTTCATTATTCATATTTCATATCATCCGTTTGCTTTTGAAAGTACATTTCCGTATTTGCAAACTGCAATCGCTTATATAATGCAAGTAAATATTTGTTGCGTGTGAACATTTTTAGATTCGTTTGAATGCTGGTTAATTTTCTATTATTCACTAGACAATTAATGATCTTTCAATTTTTTAAAGTGTTGTTAAAATTATTAATTTTCTTTCTTTGATAAATAAATGAAAACTTACTTCGTGTAAAAATTTCTAACGAATTATTTAATAATAAAAATTTTCAACGCAGAATTTTTTAAACTAGCAAGATCGTGCGCTCTTCGGGCGCCCTTACTTTCAGATACTAACCAAGTATCAAATATCTAATTATTTTTATTTATATCCATTTAATAAAAATTAAACTAAATTTTATTAACTTCGAAGCTATAAACCACGCAAAACTTTCTATTACTTTTAAATTATAAAATTTTAGTTTCATGAAAACTTTCTTTTTTAGTATTAAATTTAGTTCTTAATCTAATTTAATGTCTAATTTTTTAAAATTTATTAATGCTTATTTCACCCATTTTAATGCAGCTGTATTTAACGTGCTTTACGCTTATTATTCTATTTTTGAGATTATGAACGTAATCGTATAGTGTAATTTCAAGCAATTGCAATTAAATTATAATATATTCATTTTTATAAACCAAGCAATAAGATACTTTTCATATTACATTGATTTACCTATTTTTATTTTAAAATATATTTTAGTTTATAAATTTAATCTTTAAAATTTAAGTGTACTCTATTTTGGCGTCCATTTTGTGCAGACCAATGAAATCAGTCAACAGTAACCAATCAAAACATTCTTACTTTTGTTAAGAGAAAAAGATGAATAATATACAGTTAAAAAAATTTATGTATTATTAAATTAAAAACAGTTATTTTGCAACAGTCCTTTAAATTAACTCACTTTTCTTTATAACTATAATGGAAAAATCAATTTTCCTTTTAAATTCAGATAGAGTTTTGTGAGTATCAATCATTAAATTTAAAGTTGGCTCACAATTTACAAAGAGCACAGTCCAGGCTTACACAATTACAACTTAGAGCTCGTATTTTTAGCACCGCCAGTATTTTTAGTCAGAGCCTACCGTCTGCTCCTTCGAGTTTTATAGCCGCATAAATTTTCGCGTCGATTCGAAAGTGAATTAACGTCTCGGCGCTACACCGACAGCCACACACACACACACACACACACACACACACACACACACACACATACACACACAGACACACACCTACATACACAACTGGCGAAACTCGAGATCGTCACGCGATCTGCATTTTCCGTGGCGCGGTTTGCATTTCGGCCGTCGCTCCACGATGCATTGCGAATTTCGGCTACCTTTTTCCGGAACGAAAACGTGTTTCGAATCAGATGCCCGCTGAAATATTTAGCCATTTCCGTGGTGTCATCGATTTCTTTTAACTTTTTCGCTCGCGACAAGGTGCAGTTTGCTTTTGCAGTTCAGTTGATCCGATGTATACGTTTCTTGTAGCTGGATGTATTTGTTAGCGTTAATGTTCTTTGAGTTATAAAGAGAGAAATTCGTTATTTTTAAACGGATACGCTGATAAATATTTATGTGGGAATGTTTGCTTTTTTGCACGGGAGAATGCTAGAGTGAAAAGTGACAGATTTATTTATAAAAACTGTCCAAGTACATTTGCACAGGATTGTGTACAAAACATATTTGTTGCATTTATTGCGAAAGAAGGATATGTGACGTAAATAAATCTTGACAAACAGAATGGGTACAGGAATATTTTTATCAAATAAATTATTTTAATTAAATTTCATTTGTATGATTTTATTTACAATTTTATTTGAATTCTATTTTGAATAAATCAATTTCAGATGTAATTAATCTGCCTATCTCGATCATTAATCAACATTAGTTCAAACAATAATTAAAACTAACTCTGTTCATGCAAATTTATTTAATTGCGCTTAAATTAATCAAGCAATCGCGCAAAATGTTAATCTAAACATTCGCACATTTCACAGAACAATTTACAATTCGAACGAGCGCAGGTGCATTTGCACGTCGAAAACAGTAAATCAGCAACGAAACAGTTCCCAGTCGAGTGCCTTAAAAAATCAATCGCTACTCCCCAGGCGACAGGCCTGACAAAAACTCGCTACTTCTCTGTCCCGTCCAGCCCATTTTCCCGCGAGAAAGAGGCTTACGGGCGCCGATAATTTTGGACACCTGTAGCTATATCGATCAGAGTCTCGAGGTCGGTCAGCATCCCCCGGTAGGGCTAGTCCGTGACCGCTCGCCTTGCTCCCCCTTCGAACTAATCCGTCTTGAGTTTGGCTTTTCTCCTCTCCTAACGTATTTCCCGACTCTCCCGGCAGTGAAGCGATTATGTTTTTCTACTGGTAGAGTTGCAGATGCAGATGATTTCTCGTTTGTGGCGAATTTTTACAGTGAGTGTCATTTGAATTTCGAGGCGAAAGGAAGGGTTCATGTTTTTCATGCCACGAGCATTTTGCATCATGAATTTTGCTGATGAAAATTATTTGTTGACCTACTTGTTTCTATAGTTTAGTATCGTTTAAGGGTAAACACCGTAAAACTTTGCTTCCTCTCTTACTTTAAAATTAAAAGTTGTTGGTACGCTTTTAAGATTGGACGTAGGTTAATTAAAAGTAGTATATTTTGTGAGCAAGCTGAGGCAAAGTTTTAAGAGACTATAAATAATTTTTTCGAACTTTAGCATGAATTTTTATTTTTAAATTGCGACATCGTAATATTTATAATACTAGAAAGTTAAAAGTAACATTTTTTAGGTTATTATAAATATTATTTTTTTGTCTGAAAAATAGGTTAAGATTGTAGTAGTAGAAATATTATTTGAAGTATATAATACTTACAACTGTCGGACATGTTTTATACTTAGAGTTACAACGATTGTATCAAAATAAAATATAGTCTCTAAAGATATAAGTTACCTTATTAAATTAAGATTTTCTGTTGCAATCTGCTAATAAATTTCATTTTATTGTTAAGAATTGAGCAAAAAATAGTCTCTAACGATAATTTTATTAAAGAAACAATATAAAAAAAATCAAATTAACTCTCAAAGATTGACAGATTGAATCCTAATAAATATATATATATATGTGTGTGTGTGTGTGTATTAAACCTCAATAGGCAGAAAACTACCCTAAAACATGTCCTTCTCTGGCCGCTCTGCCATATTCCAGCTACGACCAACAACAGTAACCAGAGCGCATAATTCAGGTCCCGCTTTTAATTAAAGAAAGTAGCAATTCACACCCGTCCCTCTAACAAACGGCCATATCATAGAAAAGCTCAACCGTTTGAAGCTCCAGTACAAAAGTGTCGGCACGTCGCGGAAGGAAGAAGAAGAAGTAGGCGGAGTGCTCGCTCGCCACTCACCGCTGAAGTAGCCGAAGCACGCGATCTCGACTTCGTCATACTCATTCACACGGACGGCACGCACGCAGAGGGGATGTAGATATCCATCACTGAGACTCGAGCGTCTTTTCTTGGCTCGTGTATGTGTGTGTGTGTGTCTGTGTGCGTGTGTGTGTGTTGCTGCCGAACCAAGTTGTTGCCCGCGTATTGCTTCATTTTAGTTGCGAGCTTCTTCTGCTGCTTTCCGCTGGCTATTTCTTTTAGCAAGAGTGAATTTATGGGAAAGTTTCTTTTAGGAAATCTGCGGAGTTATGTTTTTCAAGTTTTTGCGAGATTAAGTGGTATTTCGAGTTTCCATTTTCTTTCGAGAATTTCGTTTCGCATAGCTTTTAATGATAAAGTTTTTCAATATTTTTATAGTATACAATTGTAATAATGGACTTAAATGTACAATTGGATTTATTTTCGATCTGAAGTTTAATTAATTCATTCAGAGTTTCATTTCATTCTTCTTAAAGGCACAAACATAGTAAAGAGCAACTATACTGTAGTGCTCTAGAAATTACTAATTTCAATCATACTTACAAGGAGAGTATACAACATTTGGATAATGGATTATCCTGTAACTTTGAAATATGCTTTAAAAGTTATCTGCTCTTTTAGCGAAAATCTGAGAAAAATCGATTTTTGTTAAATTACTTATATAGATAACCTCTCAACTATTGACGGTATAGTATTTTAACTATTAGCATTCGAAAGGCGAGATCAAATCCTATCGATTAAAAAGAATTTCATCAGAAAATTTTTATTTGTTCAATAAAATTTAGCTACAGTTACAATAAAATTAAGCTAAAATTACAAAAAGTATAGATTTTTAATGTTATTTTAATGGTCATTCTTTGTCTGACTATATAACTTTTAAACAAATACAAATTTTTTGATGAAATTTTTTTTAATCGATAGGATTTGATCTCACCTTTCGAATGTCAATAGTTAAAATACTGTACCGTTAATAGTCGAGAAGTTATATATAAGTGATTAAACAAAAATCAATTTTTCTTAGATTTTCGCTAAAAGAGCACATAACTTTTAAAAAATCGAGCGTTATGCCGAACGGACGTGGCTTCCTTCATATTTTAACATTAGAAAACATATCTCAAAGTTTCAGGAAAATCCATTACCCAAATATATCGCACACTCTCCTTGTTAGGGTATTAGCTCTTTCAAGGACTACCTTGAAGTAAAAAGTGAAAATATTTTACTTTTATAATGTAAATTTACAAAGCCTATACTGTACTTATGTCTTACTGTAAACTTACAGTACAAATTCTGACTTTCTTCAATGCTGCTTCTCGAATCCTTCTGTATTAAAGATTGATGCTCGAAAATAATTTTGAAAATAATTCATCAATCAAAGAAAAACTCTCAACTCTTCGCTTTTCTCACAAAACAATTCTGCAAAAACGACGATTTTTCATATTTCTCTAGACCCCAATTTCGAATAGAAAAGTAGATGAAAACGAAGTAAAGATAAGATGAAGTGACCTCGCCCAGTAACTCTTTAGAAATGGATTTTCAAGCTGGCAAATACCGCGTCTTGATTCACTTCGAGTCCATTTGCAAGGCGGACGCAGCGAATTAAAGCTCGCGAACCGATTAATCAGCGGCCAACGCGTTAGAAGCACGTTTTCAAAGAACTCGGCAACTTTCTTATCGATTGCCCGTCCAAGTGAAGTATCCTTGGCTCTTGTTAATCGAGCGTCCTTAATAATTCTTAAACGTCTCGGAATCTTTTTCGCATCACGCTTGCCAGTCTCGAACTTTGTTCTCTCTTCTGTCGATAAGTGGCGGGAAAAGTTGGTGAGTTCTTGATGCAAATGCGCAGATGGTGTTGAGCCTCGATTTCACCTGCATTTATAATAATAAAAAGGGTAAAGACTGAGATTAGAGCTCACGTGAATTTTCAACTATTTTAGCAACACGTGTTTAATTAATTAATTAAATAAAGTGGAAAGTTTACTTTAATCGGGAACTGAGTTGTCTACTTTTATTACAATAATACAATAAGCTATTAAAATTTAAGATAAGCAATTTCCTGAAAAATTAATTTATAAAACATAAATGTAATTTTAATGAATTCAACTTTCCCATGCAGTTTGTTTTCCACCTGTAAGTAATGAGTTTAATATTCCATAAAATAGATAATAGCTCCAAATAAACATAAATTGCACTGCAAATAACCCAAAGTTTCCTTGAAAATGAATAAGCATCGATAATCGATTGGCGAAAGAGGAGTGGCAACTCACCTGCGCGTAATTTCCAAGTTCATCGTTTCCGGCCGCCTTATTATAATGGTTTTAAATGATAAATGGTCGACGAAACGCGAGCTCTCCCCCCCGCTTCTCCGCTCAGGCTCGTATGCAGCTGGCATCGAATTCAAGGGTTCGGATTCGCCGAACGCTTGGAGCTGCATTTGAAAAATGATACGTCGCCCACAAGCTCTTCCGCTCTCCGCTTTTCTCCCCCGGCGAGCTAAAAATAGGGTGCCCTCGGCTCAGGAGTTGTCAATTGCCGGCGATTCATGAATCCCAAATGGACCGTTTTGATTTTTATCGATTTATATATAGACTTGGTTTAATGGCTTGTGTCCGGAGAGGGTTATTGTACGAAGCTGAAATTTCTTTTGCGATTTAAACTTGCTTATTTGCTCAAACTATTGCAAAAAAATAGAATTTTCTTGGGTTATTTATTAACATTTGAAGGAAAAGGAATTCTAGCTAAGAAACTCATGTTTTTCCAAGCCTTGAAAGTATTTTCAAAGCATAAAAAAAATAAGCTTTAACCGAACATCAGCTAAATGAGGCTCGTAAACGGAAAGTGCACTTTTTCCCCCCGAAAAATCCGAAAGAGCAGCTGAACGCGACCACTAAAAATCGTATCGCTAAAGAGCGCATAAGCATCAGCGGCTTTCTATTCCTGTGGTTCTTTTTCCTCGGCAAAGCCTGGATGGATCCTTTAAAAAATTCAGGCGAACCGCCGGGAGAGCAGAGCGAGAAGAGAATGACACGGTGAATTTTCTGCTATGACCTTGCGAAAAAACGTCCCCGGGCTAAAGGCTCCGAAGGGAGAGCGCATACAAACGAAAATTGCGAGCGAGTCCCTTATGGGACTTTTGAGGACAGGGCTTTTCCGAGCACGTATCAGCTGAAATTTTGGATTATCACGCCCGCCGCGAGACTCTGGCTAGGCGCCTTTTTTCACCAGAGCTGCGTAATTGTTTTCGCGGGGAGCGGGAGGTAGCACAAGGAAGTTTACGACGTTTGCATTTTATCGGGACGCATTTGAATTTGGAAAGGAATAATTTATGGCGCATGCAGCTTGCTTGATTTCCGGCCGAAAAAATGTGAAATTTGAATTTGATTTTTAAAGTGAATGAGTTCATATTTGCAAAAAGAAACGATTTGAGCAGTGATGCTTTATGTTTATATCGACAGATATTTTCAGAAAAAGTCAGATATTTAGACTCAAAAAAAATTTGCATTTGAAAGTCTTTTTGAAATATCTTTAAAAAATGGCGTGAGTTTAATATATAATTTTGTTTGTTTTTGAATCTCTTGCTATAATGAAAAATTTCAGGATTAATCCTGATGAAATGCAATGTGACAGGGATCAGTGAATCAGAAAATACAATTTTTCAAGGTTGTTTGAATCGTAACTTTATGTAAGTTTATAAGTAGATAAATCCTGCGTTTCGTAAGACACGACCCACTAAACACGGATGGTATCTACTTATACATAATACGTAAGCATAATTCAAGTGCTCCTAATAATGTGATAAAGTTGAGAATTTATTTCAAGCAATATTTCAATAAAATATATTCAATAATTACTTACACTTATATTCAAATAGAATATTTTGTTTATGTAGCAATTTCCAGCTTAAAAAGTACGTTTTTTGACTTGATTTATCAAGCTACTTTGGTGATTACATTTCTTATTTTAATATTTTTATTAAACTAATTGGATTTATGTGAATTAAACTTAATTTTGAAAAATTTTTGCTCATTTAAAAATCTATAATCTTTCTAATTAAACAAGTCATTTTAAAATTGTTTTTGAAGTAATAGTTTAATTGCAACAGCTTATCAAAACTAATATTGATATCATTTCAGCAAAAATACTCCGCCTGAAGAAAAAAATTTGTTAAAGTTCTCTCTTATTATTCGAGAACCATGAAATTTTTTCCCCAACTGAAATCGCCATTTTACACATTGGTTCCTGATAGATAAATACAGAGCGATTCGAAAAAAGGAACATCAGCGAAAGCTCGAGATAAGACTTTCACGAAGAAGACAGAGTGAGATTCAACGAAAAAACGGAAAGGACGCGAATCCTCGACGTAGAAAAAGCGAGAGGATATAAAAGGCTGGATTATCAAAACCTCCCGGCGGAAAAAAAGAAGCGCGCGACGAGATATAAACTCTTACCCTTCGAAATTATTCCGTCCGTTGTTCTGCTCTTTTCTCTCTTTATCCACACCTCGGTAATATACGAGTACACAAAAACACTCTCTTTTTTCGGAGTTCCAGGATTTATGACGCGCCGCTTTGCATTTCGATGCTCATCTGGAATCCTTTTCTTCTCGCCTCGGGAACAATGTGAGAAAATGTCCCTTGCTGGATGTATTCGGAGATGTGAAAAGTGGACAAATTTTGCTGGATGCTTTGAGCTTCACTCGGGGATTTTTCCGTCCGAGTTATGCGAGAGAAGAACTTTTTAAATTTATGAGCAAATTTATGGAAAAGTTTTGACTTGATGCGTCTGAGTAAAATTCAATGGTTTATTTTACGAGTGAGTGTAAACTTAGGCTGTATACATACTTATGATCGGGGCTATCGTTTTATACAGTCAAACTTTATTTTCGTGTGCTCGTTTATTATTCCAAGATTCGATTTGAAAGAATGAAAAGAATTAAAGCGATCTTTCGCTACTTGGATTGATGGTAATGCGGAGAAATACTTGCCCTGACCCAAATACCTGACGCTGCAATTAAGTTAATCATTGTTCTTCTAGGTAAATTCTGCTTTTAGTATTTACAAGAGCAGTTTCACGTTCGAGTTAGAAAGAGAAAAGTAATGAAGGTAAAGTTTCTTTTTCAGTGCTGAAATTCAGCAGCACATTATAATTAGTAGAATACGATAACGATCTTTCCCAACTCAGGTATGAAATGGGGCTTTTTCCATGTACGAAAGTAGTAGAGAAAATTCCCCATTTCGAGCGTCTTTTAAAAAAAATAAGAAAAATAAAAAATTAATAAGGTAAAGGTTTTTCCCTTGGAAAAAAATGGCCATTTTTACCTCCCTGTAGAAAGGTAGTTAAATTTGAAAATTCGCGCTCTTTGCTCTCTTGCGTACGACTCGAAATGCCTAATCATATCTTCTATACCTTTGCACGTAAAAAAGATCAGGTCATGCCTTCGTTAAGAAAAATACGCTGTGGAACACGGGAAGAATAGTACATTGTGCTACAAGGGGAGAAAATGAGCTATTTCTAGCGCGGCGCGGCGAAGCCGCGCTAGAAATAGCTCATTTTCTCCCCTAATTGCACAATGTACTATTCTTCCTGTTTTACGCAGTGTTTTTTTCAACATGAAAAGGCCTCTTTTGGTGTTAGAAAGTTGGATAGGTGATGAGGTGATAAAAATCATACAAAATAGTAGTGAAACAGAGAAAAAAAATTTAAATAGAAAAAAAAACCGCTGCCAAGTCATTGGCAGTTAGTTTCCTCCTAACTAATTTATTGTTCCATTATTATCTCGTTTTTAT
>JAWWEO010014593.1:0-26355 GCA_035582975.1 Ormyrus labotus
AGCTCGTTGCTACCCAATCTTATTTTATACTACCTATTTCCTAGGCAAGAAATGTTTTCTATTTCTACCAGGGTATAAATTTTATTTATTAAATAACGAATTTCAAAGTTTGATGTTTTAACATATGCGGTAATGGCAAAAAGTAAAAGTTTCACATTTATGTCAATTTTTCTTTTAGTTTTAAATCTAAGATTCAAATAAAAATCACGTCAAATGAAAGGAAATTTAATCCTCTTTCGATTGATGTATTAAAAAATGTACCTTCTAGCACTTATTTAAAAGATATTAATACAAACGCAGTCAAAAGTTTACATGCATTGAGCGCTACAGCACTCAGAATAGACTGAAACCAGCAGGCAAAACACGAGCCCGCACGATCTTAGCGTAACTTACAAAATTACTTTGCAATTTTTTTCTATTGAATATTTTGATGTGATATTGTACAAATACTTTCTTTGATACATTTATAACAATATCATTAAAAAAATTTCAATTTTCGAAAGTTCATAACAGACTTTTTTCAATAGAAGAAAAAAATTGCACGATTCGAATGGGTATTTTGTTTATTATTTATTTTACAAGCATTTTTATTTTTCGCAAGTTTTTTAATAATTCTGAAAGAAAATAAATGCATTAAGGAACATGCTGTAAAAATTTGATAATGTTTCATGAAGAATTCGCTAAGATCCAGCGAGTTGAAGTCCATTTAATTTATTTTAATTCAGTGACGAAGCAGTTGGTCAATCAATATTTTCTTGCAAGTTAGTACGTAACGAATTTGCAGGTCTCATGCATGGGAGGGAGGGGGAGTATACTCCCATCAGGCTAAGACGTGAAATTTTCCCCCCGCACCGCAACCGTCCAGCGGCCGGTATCGTAATCCCTTAAAGTAACCTCAAACTATGGGTAGGATGTATTGGAAAGGGCGGCAATAGTGTAACTCTTGTAGACAAAGACGCCACGCTTACTGTTCACAGCGAGACATTAGATGAGTCTAAATAGAACAGTTACAAACGTTAAATTGTAGCTGATAAAGTGTACACTGAAATTAAGAATAACTACGAAAAACACAGTGAGTACAAAAAATAAACCTTCAATACTGCAATACCGAGCGGGCGAAAATTAATATCTATATATAGGTGCAAAAGAAAATAGAGTGTCAACATGGTGGACCGTTCAAACTTAGCAGAATTAGAAGAGGAGCTTGCAGATATGCGCAGAGAATGAGACGAAGCAAATGAAATTTTACGTAGAGTTGACCAGGTTTGGATGCAATTGAATGCACATGTGGAAGATCTTGAACAACATATACAACAGCTTCGGGAAGAACAGGCTGAACAGGCACGATCACCTCCTGCGAATGCTGGATAATGTCAGAAATTCAAAGAAATCGCCATTTTTTACTAGAATTTTAAACAATTATCATTTTAATGTTTTAATAATAACGAATTTATTGACGAATAAATGAATGAATACATTTGATAAAGTGCCTGTAATTCTTTTTTAAATTCCGATTTCAAATTCATATCATATCGCAAAGAATAATATCGAATAAGATTATAGTAGAAAAGTTTTATTACAGATTTTTTTGGAATACAAAATATAGTTTGTTCACATTGGGAAACGAAAAAGGAAAAAAAATTATGTTATATCTACATATAATAACGTAGCTTTATTTAAATTTAATGTAAATTAATTTTCATTAAATTATATATCAGTGTGGTAACTTGATCAGTTGTCTGTATTGACATCATAGCCGATTGACACGATTGTCAACAGATAGCCATTTCACGTTTGACATTGATCTAATCATACTTAGCTGAATTAGTTTGAGGATTCAAGATTCCTTCGTAATACCAAGAGCACGATTGAAAGGTTTTTTAAGAAAATAAAATAATTACTTGAATTTATGTTTGGTTGGAAATGAAATGAACAACCAATAAATTAAGCTCCTTTTCACAGAATGTTTTAACGTTATTACATATTTTCGCCGAAAAGTATAGAACAAAATTTAAAAGTAAATTAATTTATCTTTTAATGCATTACTATTGCTTATAATTTCAATTAATACATATATATTAATTAATATAAAAATTCAATTTGTGACGACTCAAGCCTGTTTAAACGTACAAAGAACTGCCTAAACTCCCACATATTAGCGCCAAGAAAATCACATTTATTTGCAGTGCAATTTCCGTGGCTCGAATAAACTCGTTTTCCGTTAAGCCAGCTAAAATCAACAAAAGATGATCAAGATCCGCCGTTTTCGCTCGGTTTCATTATACTGCTGACTACTATGCTAATACATGCATGTGCGCACACAAGCGCCACACAACTGGTGTACTGTAAACCGACATGGGTCCATAAACTTTTCAAACTGGAAATAAACGTTCGGCAGTCAGGGTTTGTCTGTTTGCAATAGAACTAGGAATATTTCGTACGTTTATAATAGGATCATCAGGAATTCGAATATTTCATTCAATAAGAACATTTCAACTTAATGCATAATTATTAATTTGAGTTTTTGTTAATATTGGAAAAAATAGTAAAAAAACAACTGTCTATGACTGATTTCATATTTTGAGGCATTTTGGTGGTATCTAAAAATAAAAAAGAACATCAGCAAGAATTTTTTTTAATATGGTCAAATAGTGCAATATAATATTAAAAAATTTTTAATAAATATTACACATTAAATAATTGTCAGCTATTAATATTTTAATCACAATAATGAAGTATAATTTAATAAATTTAAATCTAGATTGAATCTAAAGTTTATGCATTGTTGGTAAAAATTTAACAGTTCCTATGCAAGAGCTATATAAAGATATCCCAGAGTATATCCCTTGGTCTTTAAATTAATTAGATCATGAACGTGCTCGACCTCAAAAGCGAAGGATTAGGTGACGCATTGATTATCAAATAATTAGGAACAGTCGTCGGAATTCACAAAGTGACGGGGAAGTGCGACCGGCCCTATTTGCGTCTCCAGACGCTGCGGTAATCGCGGCCCGTGTTTGCTTGATTGTGTGCCTATACGAGCCGAGCCTATGATTAAATTACACTGCTCCTGCATCAGTATCCCCCTGAACTTTACGATCGCGGACTACATGTAATCTCGGAAGCGGAAATTCCGTCGGCATCGTACGTGCGCTGCTCGTGTGCGGGAATAATGTCGAATTCATGAAGGCTTACTCCGAAATACTGGCATTGCGGAAGCGTGATAATGCAGTAAAAATATGGTTTGACACTCTTTTGGCGATAACGTCGCGGGTTTAATTATGTGTTGTTGCAAATGCGCTTGTCGTAAAATGTGTTTCATACTTATTTTGGAGAGGATATAAATGTGGCAAAAGCCACAGACCATTTCGAAAGGGTTTATCGCCAACAATATTAAAATATAATGGTTAAAATGCGAGTTATTTTTTAACGTAATTATTTTGCGAATAAGTATTACTAAAAAATGGAATAACAATTATGGTTGTTATTCAAATGTAACACTTTTTTAATTTAAATATTAAAAATATATTTTTGTTCGTTGTTTAGTTCTTAATTAAAAGGCGAGTACAGGTTTTTAAATTTTTCATTACCTATTCTTCTCCATTTATATGCGAATGATTGCCTAGGGCTCGACAAAATATTCGACTAAAGCAGAACTGCTGACATTTAAATCTTTGGATAAACTGCCAAAATAAATATACATTATTATCAACTTCGTAGATTTTTATATTTTACAAAATAAGTTTAGTTATATCAAAGTTATACATAAAATCCTTATCCTGAAATACTTTAATATAGTTTGAACCGAATCTATGACTTCGCAGGTCGTACCATCTGCCAGTAAGTGAAAGAAATTAAGATTCAAAGTTGCTTTTTGGTATGTCGAGATTTCAATCAATTGTTCTACATTATGATAAATGCCGAAAATGACGTTGCATGTCGACATTCCCCTTTATGTATACTCTTATTTGTAACAAACTTACTTGAAAATATTTCGAATCAACACACATTTATGATTTAATCCTTCAGTATACATTAAATTAAAAATTATATTCAGGTTTGTTATATTTCATAAATTAATTGTATCGTATTTTATTATAATTTAGTAAGTAAGAAAATTAGTCTTTTATATCAATTACAAAATTATATCAGTACACGTTTCCCAAATCATGCCATTAAATGTAATGATTTTCATATAAAGATTGACCGAGATTGATATAGTTTAAAATTTATTAAAATATTATTAAAGAGACTCCCGTTATTATTGTTCAGGAATAAATAAAATACTTTTATGTTTATTCGTTTAAATTTTAATGTACTTTTGAATTTATTTTTAAATTGGTTAAATAGGATGTCGAGCTCGAATCGAATATTAGTTTAACGTATTATCTTTTCAACCAAATTAATTTTCAAATATTTTATGTAACTGTTACACAATATGTTTTTGTAAGAGATTTTCTAAATATTTTTTAAAACATATTTGTCTATAACAGCCTAATTTAATTTACCTTAAACCTTTTCTATGTTTTTCTGTTGACTTTTTGAAATTATTATATTATGAAAATAAAACGAGCCACCACCGATAATGTAATTGAAAGCTATTTTTGTAGCAATCGATCTATTTCTCTACGACAGTCTAAATAAGTACAACTATATATCGGAAGATGGCAAAAAGTGACAAATGCACAAATACTTGCGATGCGTCGATCGATCAAGCTATCAATCATTGGTCACATTTTCCATTTACTTGAATTCCCTCAGGGAGCATTAATATGTTTAATTAAATATTGAACTTCCTTTGACAATTGCCGAATTACCAGGTGTGAGCTTTCCGAATAGATCGTATGACCGTGTGAGATAACATTTACAATCTCAGTTAATTAACTCTACGTCATTAACTGTGACGGTAGTTTCGTGACCTGGTCGATGCGCACGTGTAAGCTCGTTACGCAGATCGAGAGAAAGAGAGGCTGATGATTAATTTTTGTCAACGCCACAATAAAACAGTTAGAAGATTTTTTTTGTATTTACCAACGAAAAATTTTATTTTTTATTTCACAACCAATTTTAATTTAATACGAAGACACTTTAGAAATTGCAACTTTTCAAGAGACTAAACAGTAAAGAAAATCAAGGTGGGTGAATTGAAGGAAAATATAAATATATCAAAACAGCTTTAAGTGTGCAGGGAAGGATGTAATATAATAAGTAAAGGCCACCAACACTGTAATTAACGTGCACAAAGATGATTTATTTTCAGCGCGACATTAGTTGGACAGTAGTTGGACCAAAAAAGAACAATATAACTTCTAACTGACAAACTTGGATAGTGACAACAAAAATTTAAGATAAATTGTTTATAGAGAACATTCTTTTTATAAAGCAACAACATGAATATCAGGCAGCTACAGAAAATATCAATATTTATATAAATAGAATATTTTCTTTTTATTAATAAAATTAATTAAAGAAGTGATTAAATAAAGAAGATTTATTTAAATCAAGTTACATTTTGCAACAACTGCGGTAACTATCAATTGTTCTTACTATTATTTTAGGAGAATAAGTGCTCAATTGACACCAATAAGTTCACAAATTCTTCATATAAGGAGTTAGCGTAACTGCTCTACCGTAACTGCTCAAGCTCTTCAGTGAGTTTCAAGAAACCAACGTAAACTGATAAGCTTAGTCAAATTTGAATAGTTCATGCGAATTATTAGCTTTGCGAAATTTATTAAACCAATTCCGTAAATAAAAATAGTGGGAGATATATCTAGTTCTGTTCCTAAGAACCAAAAGTAGCTGGCAAACTAAAAAACCTCCAAAGTTTTTTCCGAAACCCCTAGCCTGCGGGAAAACTGTTAAGACAAGCAATGAAAAGACGAAAATAGGTTAAAGTGTGCAAAAATAGAGATAAATAGGGAGAAGGAAGTGAAAATTGCAGGGGAAAGCGATTCCGCAGGGAGATTATAGAACTTGATCATAAGCTGTTCAAAAGAACCCGAGTGACAAGCCCCCGTCGCATGATAAGAGAGAGAGAGAAAGAGAGAGAGAGAGAGAGAGGGAGGGAGAGAAAGTTGACAAAAAAGAAGAGTCTTACTTTATAAAACTCTATCTTTCTCATTATTATCTTTTATTTTTGTCTCTCAATTCTGCTAATAATAAATAAAAATAAACTTTTAGAGCAAATAATATTATTAACATACTGGATCGAGTGGAGGAAATTATTATTCAAACTTAAACTATAATATTTCAATAAATGAATAAGTAATGAATAAGTTTAATTACTATATCAAAGGGAATTAATGATCAATATATCCGGTTATAATCCACAGGAAGAGTGCCACATGTTTGGGTCATAAATTTTGTCGTAGCTTTGAGGATGAAAATATGAAGGAAGCTACATCTCAAGTCCAAGTAAACCGTCTGTTAAGCACAAGATCTAGGATTAATTAAAAATCAAAACTTTAATTCAATGGAAGTTTAAATTTATTAATCAGAGAGACGTTATCAGAGTGACGTTATCTCTCAAATCGGCCAGAGAGTCAAAAAAGTGCCTTGAATACTTAGCTCGCTGTTTTAATTAACTCTCGCGACGAATGAATACTTTTAACGTCCTCATAAACCTGCTCCGAGCCGTCGCGTGTCTGAAAAATGTTAAATTAAATACATTTCAGATTTATGAATCTGAAATACTTCGTGATCAATCAGGCTCGAAAAATATTTCAGCTTTCAAAAATCTCGAAGATTTTACCCATCGGGTAAATTCAAATTAAAAGCTTTCTCGCTGTTAAAAATCTTACCATTTTCCGGTCACGGGACTAACATTGCTTGAACTCGACAGATTTCCCTTTTCGCAAAAATCTTCCGGTTTTCCGACGCAGCGCGGAATATGCCTCGACAGAGATTGAGATTTTAAAGCTCTCTATTCAATTTTTACAATTAATAAAAATATTTATTAAATTAAATTAACAAACTTCGCAAATATTGCCCAACAACTAGGTTAATTTTTAAAATAATTAGCTTTATTTAAATTTAAAATTAAAGTCTTACAAACATCTTATAATAGTTTGCCGTATACAAAAAATCCCTTGTAATTACCGCTATAAATTGTAAGTCTTGAGGGGTATACTGGAAAGTATTTAGAAGCATCTTTCAGACTGTCACAATAAAGTTTGTTATGTTACACGTGGAATGTTGTATCCGCAACCCAATTATAAGCTACTCAAAAAAGTTCGCTAAGTTTTATTGGATATGAAAGGCATAACATGCTTTAATAAAGTTTTTCTACTGTTATTTTAGTTTCAGAAAACCGTCAGTACTAATTTAATAGCTCTTATTTAGAAACTTCATTAATGTATTTCAAGTGCCTTCTTCAGTAATCTACTTTTATTAAATAATATGAAACTAAACTTTTAATGACGAAAATTCTGATGGCCAGAATTTGCACAAAATTCAACATGAAAATATGAAACACATCATTATTTTGTTTGAGTTAAAAAATTTTTCACTCAATAAATCGACCATTTATTTTCTGAACATTTAAGCGACTTTTGCTCATTTTTTACTTCTCTAAATAGAACTCTTATAAAGCATTTTTTCATCTGTAATTAATATTCCAACCCGCACTAAAATCATTTCAAAGAAAATCAATAAATCAAAAATAATTGAATTCAGTAAATCTTACTTTCATACGGCGGCAAACAATTTCAATAGCATTTAATCGACTGTGACTTGCAAAATGTAGCGGCAAAAGAGGCAGCAATTGAAAGTCGTTTGATAGAATCAATATACAATAATAAAGCCAGAAAAATTCGGGATCACGGTACTTTGTCGAGAGGCGGTTGAAAAACGTCTGCGCGCAAATGAAAGGTCGGTAGTCACAGCTTTACGAATGTATATCCCGGCGTTCCATCCAATTTCCGCGCGGTACGCGGGGGACGTTTTCTCTATTTGATAGGGACGCTTCGCGCGCCTGTGGTTATACATACAAAGCTCGTCATTCGCCTTGCGTTACATGCATGGGCACGTGCAGACACCTCTCTCTCTCTCTCTCTCTCTCTCTCACTCTCTACATGCGAGACGGTTCTTCCACCGATGGCAATTAACAGGACTTGCATTAGTTGCGAAGCGTTCTCCGTCGTAGCAGGCAACCTGTCAAAGGCTGCTTAAGACAGAAAATTTAAGGTTTATTTACGCCCTTAACTAATTATATTGAATTACCGGATTTGCATATACAGTCTCTAACAAACTTCTTTAACTCCGCGTGTATAATCCAATTTGGAGATATTATACCACATTATAATTTGTCGAACTTGTCAACATCGTTACTGTACTGATTACTGTCACTATGACTGCAATCAGCAATGCTTAAAAAATAAAAAAAATAAAAATAAAAAAGCTATTACTTGTTCCGCAACACCAAATTTATAGATGCTGGAGTTGTAAATGCTGCAATTTCACGTTGAGTTATAATTCTAAATTTATTTATATAAGGTGTTATCGTCACTTTTTATAGCTTTTTGTAATGATCATTATGTTTTATTCGTTATTTTTTCAAAACATTCCTTAAAATAAAAAAAAAAAAAAAAAAAAAAAACGTGCACAACATCTTGCAATTTAGTGAAAAGCTGTAACTATCTGTATATTTCATCAGACTCGCTTATAGATATACAGGACTTGCAGGATAAATCTGAGCCATATAGACTAAACGCTATATTAAGTTATCTTAGAAAAATGAAACGCAAAGGGTAATTTAAAGGTCATCGTAGGTACTATACCATGTCATGGGTCAAATCACCAAACAGTTTTTCTTAATCTTGAAAGTAGACATATCTTCAAATTCTTAAAGATCGAGATAGCTGAATGTCTTAACATGATGGATCAACTAAGGTCATATTCTTGATGGGCAGGTCAAAATACATAAGCATATCGATTGTTTAGTCTTTAGCATAGACCACTTTTTAGTTTTTTTTATATGTCTACATTGTCAATGAGCGACCGTATAGATGAAAATTTTAATTTTCTTTATCTTTAAATGGAATCATGATCGATTCTTCGAAGTCTTTAATCGAAAGGATACGAAGATGTTTTTACGGGTATTGAAAGCTCTGGAGAAAGCAGGTGCGGCAATAAATTCAGAGTAATAGAATACCAGCTATAAATCAAAATGAACGCGTAGAATGGATTTGATTGTCAAATTCGCTATTTACCCGTAAATAAATTGCTGGGGAAGCCAGTGTAATATTATTATAATAACTGATAAACGTTCGGATAAAACACATTACATTTAATACGTATATTACTATTATTCAAATTAAATTATAATATCTCTTATGAATATATTAAAAAGCAAAATCTAAATAAGTGAAAAGTTTTAATCACCAAATTAATTTTTAAGTATCACAAATCGAAGCAGTTTTACAAGTTTTAAGAGAAGCAATTTTTAAAGATAAAGAACAAAGTTTCCCGTAGAAAAGTCGGAATTTAAACCATAAAGCTCAAAATAAACCTAACAATCTGTCATAACAAATTCGGCTAACAGTTGAGTCAGCTTAGTCTTAGAGTGGATTAACTATTGAGAAATTAGACAATTTCACAAGTTCAAATATTTTTCCTTTTTATCGATAATAATTATGAGCAAATAATAACAGCTTGATCAGCACTTGGTTCAGGCCTTTAATGCACCAGTTTGCTTACATCGAGTAAACGCCAGGAACTTTGCTTTCAAAGACAAAATTGCTTGATGTGCAGATTGGAATCTCTGTCAGTTCGAAATGTTTGACGATATTGCAAACAAATATCTACAGGACTAATCGATGGTGAAAATTGAACTTTCGACCGAAAAAACTCCCGTTATGCTTTTAAAAATAATACGGGCACCGCTCCAAACTGACGGCCACATTATTCTATCGCTATTGCCCGCAAGGAGGATGTGATGTTAAATAACTAAATTAAAACAAAAAACTTGTTTTTAATTTTAAAACTTTGGAAACAAAGTTTCGCATTTCTTTGACGCGTGAATTTTTCTAAGAGGAACTGAGATCCATTTAAAAAATAAGCAATTTCTAACCCTTTTTTGTAACAAGTTTTTATCGTTGATATAATGTGTGTATCAAACTGGATGTATCATGCAATAAGATAAAAATCGATTTAATTAAAGGTTAAATTTCAAGGTTATAGAATCAGTTAAAAATACTTAATTAAATGCAAATATAATTCTGTGAATCATTTCACCTCTAATTAAAATCGACAACTTCTTCGAATTACTCACGTAGCCTTTAAGGAATTATGTCAAAGTCTCAAGAACAGAAAATAAACTACTACAGGCTTAAATTTAAGTCCAAGTTAGCATTCTGTACGGAGCAAAATGAGAAACATGAATTCATTTAAACTGGAAATGCTGTTTTCAATTGCCGTTACACCTATTTAAAATTACTTTCCTCTGTTTTTGACAAATTGTTTGTAGAATGGCCAACTTTGGTCAACTATTACTGAAATGGCTAAAAAAACTTGTGAAATTTCCAACAGGGTCTTAAATAAAAAAAATATAACAACATAGTAAACATTTATTAATAATTGCAATATGATATTACATTTAATTGTTGTAAATCATAATAACATACTTATTTCTGTAAGATTTTAATAGTCTTTTAAGATTAAAATTCAAAATTAAATGTAAGATAATTTGGTTGATTCACTCTATTCTTGGTCCTTGTTACCTTTTATACCTGTTTAATATCTTTGCTGCTATAATATTCATAAGTCTAAACAAGTAGCTTATTGTATTTTAAATTAATATAATGACGCTTCATTAAACCTCAATTTGCATATTGCGCCTTACGTTCTATTTTCGGCAGACTCTTGGTGTTTACAAAGAGAGTACAACGATCTATTCAAATTACTTAATGCAAATGCGTATGCAAATGAAAGGTATAGATAAATACAGAAGTATGAATAAGAGCAAAAATGCTTGACCCTCCTGCAAAAAGATTTTAAAATCCTGCCGTACACTTCCTTTTAATTGTTCTCGTTTATTAGTCAATAAATCGAAGAACCGACGAAAGAAAGAAAAAAATCTAAAAAGAGAGATTGCCAAAATCTATTATATCGAGTAGAATTTCAATAACCAAACGGAAATTTCCAATAAGGCTCGTGATCCGGAAGCGCCCATTGTCCCTTATCGGATCCTCATCCGCCCTCGCGGAAACCCCGATCTATTTACAGCTTCTCGAGTCAACGGCAGAGTCCTGTTTGTCTACCAGACGTCATTTTAATTAAACGCGCCTTCATCGACCAAACGCCAAGCTCAGAGCCGTATACAGAATTTACGGCCAGGCGCCACGTTGCGCGGCCATTTTTCCCGCTGATATCGAATTACGTGAAAGCATAACGTCGGACGAGAGGAGTACTTGAAAGGTTGAGTGAGAAACTTGCACAGTCACATGCTGATGCGCGTTTCGCCTTTGTACTCGAGTGGATATAGATTAACTGCGTGAATTTTTTCGACAGCTAAGGGACGGGGGAAAAAGCTGCTGGCAATAAGCAAGGGGATCCTCGATGATGTACGAGTTATTGAGCTACATGAAAATGTGGGTTGCAAATTTCATTTCACTTGACGGATTCTGGATGTTGTACAATGTAATTGAGGGATAAGAACATCGTATTAAACTTTGAGATTTAGATCAGGAAATAAACCAGGGGAGTTATTACTTTTTTCTTTAAGAAATCTGTTGTTATTATCTTAGAAGTAAACTACATTTTACAGCTACGAAGTTGAGCTTCTCTTTATCATAAAAGTCAACTTTGCGTAATACATATTTTATTCGTTGCACTTAAAATTTAACGATCTTTGATAAAATAGACGAAATGTAGTTCAAAATATTAAATAACATGCTATGTTACATTTTAATTTAAAAAATTTTACTTTATAAATTTTGGTTACACTTCGTTAATTCTTTATTCCATTTTAAAGAAAAATTTATTTCAACAAAGGCATTAAGGAAGATAAAGCAGTAAAATTTACCAGCTTTAGCTTTTACATAATATCATCCGAAAGAATACCGGGGAGTATACTATGAAACTATACTGCAAATAACGTGCAACGCCTGGAATCCTCTTTGAGTGGATGCGGTATACGTCGAGAATCCGTGAAGAGTGATTTCTAGGTTCCTTTCCGTAGAGGGTAGCAATGAGATGGGGAAATAATACGTTATTCTTGCGTGAGCTCGCGCGAACGCGTCAACATGTGCATAAGATCGGTGCTGCTTTACGCTGCATAAGAAATAATGATTTCCTTCGTACGTTTGAACGAGGAACATCTTACTTTTATGACTTCATCGCCATCTAAGTCAAATTTAATATTCTGAAAAATTGTGTTCGCAGGCTCGCCGGAATATGTATGCACCCCATTTTGCATATTCAAATAGGAAGGTATAACTTTCAATGCGGTCAATTTTTTTTTTTTCAGGAATTGGATTTTTCGCAGAGAAAGCTTTGCGACAGCGGAAAAATATATTTTTTGAAAAGGATAGTTTTCAATAACAATTTTAATCCAAATTATTACAATAAAGCTGTTTATAATAATTAAGTTAATGCTTAAAATACGAGATAAATAAACGTAATTTACTATAAATACATTATATACACAAGATGATATATACGGAATTTTGTTTGATAATACTCCTGCTTTCCATTTGTATTATAAATAAAAATCGTACAAATACTCATTTGATTTAATAAATAGCAAAATTTCCCCTTAGGTTTTCTACCCATTTTTCTTCTTTAAAGTTTATTTTCAAAAATTTTAATTCAAATTTTTACGAAGTCAAAATACCCTAACACCATATTTCTAAAAGTTTAAAAGATATTACACGCAGAACACAGCAATCGTGCAAAACTTTGCGGCTGAATTAAAATGCAAAGAGCAATAGTAAAGGTCTCCCGGCCACAAAGGCTAATATCCAACGGGAAAAAGTTGTCGAGGGAAGTTCGAGAACGCCTCGACGATCGTATTTATTCAGGTCGTCATTTACGGCATTCTTCGGGCTGGATAAAAACTTTCCTCTGCCTCGGGCCGAATCTCTCCACTCAGCGGCAACTGCGTGGAAAATATTACTCCTCCTTTTTTTCCATCCACCTCCCCGGTCCGTCCTTCCTTCTTAGTCCATTGTCTTGCGCGATCGGTTCTCATCCGGGTACAGCTTCGGAATGCCCGACAATATGCTCGATCCGTCTTAAGGGGACACATCTCATCCGGATTAGATTGGGCGTGTGAGTGACCGTCGAGGTATTCGTCAATTTATGAGGACTCGAGCGTGTCCGTAATATGAACTTTTCCAATTTTTTTTCTTATTTGGTTATTTAATGTCGCGTACCCCCTCTCGGGTATTAGCGACAGGATTATTAACCGTTACACATTTTGCTGTAGGCTGATTGCGGTCAGCGAGTTCGATTTTGACGGGCAAATTTCGAACCCGCGCTCTCGAGCAGCCTTGTATTGGGAAGCAAAGTCTGGCATTTACCTCGAAGTAAACAAGCCGATACCTTAAACGCCCGAGGGAAGAGCCCGAGGGCTGTTGCTTTCGAATTATTAGGCATGAAATCCCTGTCCAGCAGAATCTTTTTTATTTTATTGTATAAGTCGATGATATTTTATCTTCGAACTTTTCGAACAAATTTCTTTCGAACAAGGTTTCTTATTTACAGTGTATTAAAAAGCTATAATAATATTGTTTAAACAATTTGGTACTTTCTGTATAAAGGTATTTTAATAACGAAAATTGTGGAAAGGACTTTATTTACTCTATTTATTTTATTTACTTTACTTTTTTTAATACAGCTTATTTTACCGTATTCACAAATTTAAAAACGTAAACCGAAATGTTTATTTAATATGACAACAAATAAATTTTGATATAATCGTCAACACTATTAATAAAAAAGGAGGAAAAAACTTGAAATATTGACCTGCAAGAACAACATATGAAATTAATACCATGCGGTAGAGGTTTTTAAAACAAGAATCATATCAATAAATTGATTCTGCAAAGTGAAGGGAAAACAGCCAAAAATTATCAAAAGTTATAATATACGGTAATAATAATATAATGCCTTTGTTATTTTTTAAATTTTAAATTCATTTTTTCTGCTTTTTCTCTTTCGTCAGATTTGATTTTTTCTAAGACTCTATTATCATATAGTGCAAATTTCATAGGTTGCACTTGCAGGCCAATATTTGTATCCTCCTTTAAAAAATGAAACTATTTGCATTCGTATGTACAATCCACGTATTATCTCAATTTTTTGCGATTTCTTTAATAAAAAACCTAATCAAGTAAATGGGGAAAAAATACAAAGCTTTAACTGATTTTATGAAAATGTACGACTCATACATTTCATTGGCTCTCGGGAAAAAACAAAACTTCCAGCTGCAAAAACCGTAATAAAAAAATTGAAAAAGTTGCAATTGGAATTGATATTGAAAGTATTGATCGAAATTTCACGATTATACGAATGATCGTAAATAACTCGGATGATACAGTGCTTTAGTATTCTTAGCGCGGCAGCCTCGGGAGACCTTAAAGACAGCTGTGGTGAATCTCCAGAGTGATATTGTACCTTCACACAAAGCACATAAGATATTTCTACCGAAATAATCGTAGATATCGCGATACGATTACATATTACACTAGGAAAGTTATAGAATCGTTTGCGGTAATTGTACTGCTTTTTGTGAATGAACTCCAATAACATTTTAAACTATTTTTTGCTTCAATTGAATAATGTCTTTTACACCGAAACAAAGCTTACGATTGAAAGTTGTATTTCCTATTAGTTATAAACCAATTAGTGCTTTCAATTTGAAAAAATCAATTAACGTCCCATCTGGTACATTGATTCGCCGACACAAATACAAAAAGTTACCTGCATTAGCCTCTTTGATGTCCTACTGTAAAATTTTTACGTCATGACGCGGCTCGATATTGATATAACGTCGATTTTACGCATATCAAAAGAATCCTTTATCTATACAATATCGAAATCCTTTATAACTCGCTACCTATGATTGATTTTAACCTTCGCAGGTTATAAATATCTTTCTATTATTCGGTTTAAAATAGAAGTTTAAGGTCCTAAATATTATCGCGTTGAATCTCAACACCAGGAAATAAAGTTTTATGAACCCGTTATTCTAGGTACGTGCCGCTGTATAATAAAATTGAAAATAATTCTTCCCTTTTTTTTTAGACCGGCTGCCTCGGTCATCCTCTTTCTATAAAATATTCAAAGCTTATTCAACTGCACATTTATCTTATAATTGCCATCATGGTAATTTTTATACGAATTTTGTTAACTGCCTCTCGAACGATACTTGCAGCACGTCAGACTTTAACACCTTGGACATTTTAACGTGACAAATATAAATCGCCGAGGGCTCAGTCAACGCCCAAGCAAATTACTCACTTTGTCTCCCGGCCATTTTCAGGGTTGCCTTAACTTTTTCCCTCCGTCGTTCTCTTCCTCCCTTCCTTTATTCCGGCGTTTTTTCACCGATTCTCCTGATCTTCGCCAACTAGTCAATCTCTAGCCCCTTTCGGTCACAAAAGTCGTCTACCTTATCTATTTCGTATGGCGCCTCGTTTTTTTTTACCCTCTACTCTTTTCCATTTTTCCCTCTCTTTTCTATCGCTCTCCCTTCAAGTTTTTGAGCGCCCCGCACAAGAATGAGGCGTGACTTCCCCACTAAGCTGGAAAGCTCTTTGAAACGATGGCAATTCGTTATGTGTCAGCTGGAGGAAAATAAGTTTCATTGAGGACGTGCTTTGGCTCATCGCCACTGCGTCCCTCAGCATTTGATTAAGACGGGATTTGCAGCCAAGCTCACTGTAGGCATCGCGACCGCGGTTTTTGTAATCTTACGAGAGGAACGTCAATTAAGTCTGACGGAAAACTGATTTCACTCACAGAGACCGCAGAGGAGATACATACGCAATAATAGTACATTGTATAACAAGGGGAGAAAATAAGCTATTTCTAGCGAAGGTGATGAGCACGAGCCGGAGTCGAGGCCAAAAAAAAGCCACTTTTCTTCTCTAGACCCACCGTAAACTGAATAGCTTATCAAAGCTTTAATGGAGCTTGAAAATATTGCCTCTTCAGATGCAGCAATAAGAGAACGTATTGCGTCTTTACCATCAGAAGTTTAAGAAGTATCTCTATTAGCATATTTGGCTAATCGCTCTTTAGCAGATCAGCTCAGTGAAGCTGTAAACGAAGCAGCAGCATTACTGGCTGATTTACTTAACTTTACTTTAGAATAATGTACAGTTCAGAGTAAAAATTTAAATGAGATGAGATTTAGAAAACGCTGAAGGCATACTATTCTATAATTACTTGTTTTTCTTTCTCATTCGCTGAGATGAGAAACACGTTACAAGTAAAGGAAGAAGAAAGGCTGCTCTTTTACTCATTCATTTTTCCACCTCGGTTTAGGAAAGTTCATCCCGAAGTTTATGCCAATTTCATTTACAATTCGCTATGGTTAACCACACCATTTGATGTACGTGCTACTTTAAACCATATATTTGGACTTTAGACCGCCAATGGAAGGAGATACACATACTTGTGGGAACAATTTATTTGACAAGGTACTAGTAATTGTAATCTCAAGTCATGAAATCTATTATCTTTATTGTATTTTGCAGATTCCCTTAAAGCGAACGCGTGTGGATGCTGTTACAGAGTCTCATTGGCATGCCTGCATAAGATGGGAGGAAACCCCGCTGGATCAACCACCTGTTAAAGAGGCAGCTGATTTTTTGAAGAATTTTTCAATTCTTTTACATAAGAGTATCGTAATAGATACATATCCTTCTCCTTGGAAAAAGTTCACTGGGCGTCTAAGTTGATACCGCACTAAAGGTAAAGCTTAATTTAAAACTTTAATAATCAATATTAACGTCTCGTATATCTTCACCTTATATGCCACTTTTAATTCTTTAATAAACCAACAAATAGTAATTTTGCTCTTTCAATTTTATCACGATGGTTTCGTTGCAGAATTAAGTACCAAAACTAAGTATAAAAACTTAAATGTATCAAATAAAAGTAGAAACTGTACCAGGGAATGGTTTATTTGAAGTCAGTATATCTCATAATATTGAGAAAAATTCTTTTTCTACTATAAGATAAAACAAAATACACGGAGAGAATTTTCGAGTCAAAATTACCCCCTAAATAAATTAGGCTAACGGCAGGACAATGCGATTTTTTGGATAATATTTAGCCCCTTTTAGAATAATATGTACTCTAATTTTGAGTAAATTTTATCCTAAAAGGGGCTAAATATTATCCAGAAAATCGCCCCGCGATTAACCTAATTTAGGGGGTAATTTTTGCTTGAAAATTCTGTTCTCTCAGTGTAGTGTATTAAAGAAAATTCTATTATTAATAATGCCATTAAACAATGCTTCTTTTTTTAAATTTCGTATGTAAGCAGAATAAATATGAATGGCTCACAAGCAAGATGTGTAGCGAAAGTACCTCTGCAGGATGAAAGGGTCACTGTAACAAAATGCAAGTACTGCAGATGGGCTTGGGACAATGCGGAGTACGCGTTTTTCGCCTGCAACCACTGGTCCGAACAGCAATTGAGTATTGAGAAAATTAAAAAAGCCAGCGAACTGTAAATTATTTATTTCTGTTACAAAACAAGGGTCTATTTTAAATTTTTCATTACATGCCAGATCATGTAACTGCTTTTAATTTTCGAACGTGAGTATCAAATACGCAGAAAAATGTTTCCGTATAGTCTATCTTTATTATTTGAAGTACTCTAAATTGATTTCTCTTCCTTTTTATTCGCCTCCCTCTTTCCCGTAGTGCCCCTTTACTGCTATATTCTTTGATCAATTAGGCGCTATCGGCGAACGTACAATTCTTCCGGCTACTTGTGCCACTTCACATCGACTGTATAACGGAGGAGAATTTATTTTCATTTATTCTCTTTTTCAATCAAAATCAAGAAAATTCAGATAAAGTTGCCAGTGTACATATTTATGCGCAGAATTTTTTTATTTTTTTTGTACTTTTATTATTTATGCACAGAATTACTCCACTCCTTCAGCTCGACAAATTATTACGGAATATATAGGCAGCTTCGGTTCGTCCGCGCATTATCAATTTTGCGGGACATGTTTTTGTTTTCTTTATTCGTAAATATCGATGGCACGAGTACACAGGATGTAGGATGATACACGATAAAGGCATGGGCGAGCGCTGAAGCGAATTTGTTAAATTAAAGTTAATTTAAAAGGTAATTCGATTATGGAAGCAATAAACTTAATTGATTTATACCGTTTTCAATTTGTTCGGTTAGCAATCCTTTTGAGAGCATTTATTGGCTTCTACCTGTCCCCGTTTTAATTACTATTTCTGTAAATGATTTTTTTGTACTCGGAGTCAATGATATTAGATAACAATTTAGCAAAAGTCTTTTCTAGTCTTTGGAAGTCTAGAATCACTAAGTTTCGCTTAATTACAATTGTATACAAACATTTTATACTGCATTTATTTCTGAACGCTTAAAAATAAATAGCTCACAACGAGAAAAAAATTATTTTAATAAATTATTTCTATTTTTAGATTTTTAGATTTCTATTTTGTGAAACTATCATCCTTTGAGATAGTTTATCGATGGTAGTTTCAAACTTCGATTCACGTCCAAGTTACCCTAAATTTTACCCTCAAAGATCCCTGATATCCTTTATGCACGAACTCAACTTATATGTGCAGGTAAACGCGTTGTCGCAAGTATAAGTGCAATAAATAAAATTTTTTAAATAAGTAATTTAAAAGGTTTAATTTATTGCACCACTTTTTATACGTAAATCTCAACTGCATAACTGTTGATAATTTGTTGATGCGAAAGTCACGTAATAAAAAAGCACATTGAATAAATCATTTGAACAATAAGCGAGGTCCTAAAGAACCGCAATGCAAATAATACCCAACAAATCAAATAGACATTAATTTATATGACGAAAAAGAAATTACTAAATAAAAAAGTAATTCTTACGACGACAGGAAAAAGCCTTTGACTTAATGGAGTGATAAAAGAAAAGAGATACGGTATCGTTGTTTGCTCTTTGCGGGCAAAAACTTACTTTATTTTCGCCTACGCCGGCTATACTAAAGTTATCCCGTAAACGAGGCTCTCGGGATGCCAAAACAGAGCCCTCGTATTTCTAAATGAAGGGATCGCCGCGTTTAGTGCTGATTTAAAATGCGTACGTAATATATGCCGAGATATTTTTTCCCTCGCAAAGAATATAACTGTGTGCCGGGGTGAGAATTTTAATTTAAAGTCATTGTGACATTCTGTGTAAGAGAAATTCTTAATGACCTTCCAATTGAGAAGAATGAAGTTTAATTATTCTCCGAAAAACGAATAATGAAGCAAGAATATAACCAAATGTTTGTAACAACATTGTTGATTAATTCCAAAATAATCAATAACTTTGTAAAAGAGACTTAATGAAAAATTGTAGTTTGAACTTAACAGAAATTTTAAAAGAACGAATTCCAATAAATGGCAGTTATTGAATACCGTAAAATTTCATTGACCAGCTTTTAGAGAACGTTTCAATTTTATCGTCCTATATGAAGTGATGCAGATGCAATAGAAAAACATAACGTTTTCGGTTAAAAAGTTTTACGTAAAGTTTTTGTTGTCAATAAAATTTGTTTACTTAAAATAATCGATGAATAGTCAAAGTAATAAAATAATTTGCACAATAAGTGCTCTCTACAAATAATAATCAAACATTTTAGGAAGCAGATTTTTTGCCATAGCCTTATAATAGAGTTAAAGGTAATACTTATAGAGAGTTCATTAGAAAGGTTTTTGAGCTTACTAATAATTCTTTAGTTACTCGTATAATAATAGTCCCAATGGCTCTGACATAAGTAATCTCAATACCAAGCTTAAGGAAATGATAGTGAATTAAATGAAATTGGACATTCAGATAATATCTTGAGTGGTCACTTCTACGTAATCATCCGAAGAAATGTCACAATAAATAATACAATAACGCTTACTAGAACGAAAAGTTGCACGTTTCTAAAAATTGCTGGTTTATATTAATTTCATAAATGTGCAAGTAGGTTTTATTCTTTTGAGAATTATTTAATATTCACAATAACATTTTTTTTATCCGATCGATGTTGATTTTATCAAAATCGTCAGGTTAAATTTATATAATTTTCATGATATTAAACATCAGATTTATTGCAAGTCTTCTTAGAATATTTAAAGTACATTATGGTCTAATACATTTTGTAAAGTTTTATTCAAAAATTTTTTTTTGTCGTAAAACAGAGTTTGGTTTACTTTATCAAGCGTTTATTAGAGTCAAACTCAATATTAAACAACTAAACTAGAAAAATTTCATTAAAATTATTATTCAGATATGAATTGATGAACCAATTTGGTATTCAACAGAAGCTTATTTCCAACTTTACAAATGAACTTCCTGCATAATTATTTAATCATTTTGTAGTGTGCATACAACTAATTTCAATGCTTTCAAAATAATACGTAAAATTTTTTTTAGTTCATTATAATTAATGGAAATGTATAAAATAAATAATTATTATCCTATTTAAAAATGTAATTTCCTACAAAACATTTGTATGAGTTAATTTGTTGACAATTATGCTTATGAAAAGAACGTGCGAATTGCAGAAGCCCTGTCAGCATCTATGTGTATGTTAATTAGTATACTTTTAGCAAGAGGATTACGTTTATGTACTTTAGATAGGTTACAAGCTACTTATGACAGAAATAGCTGATTATTTTTCAGATTTCTCAATGCTAAGAATAAAATTCATGTTCAATGAGATGACGTAAGTGATAATATAATAAACATACATATTCAATAACATGATCAAAGTATGTTTCGTAATTTTAGATTAATTGCGATATCTATTCTGTCAAAATGTGGTTATTTTATAAGATAAAAATATAAGATAAATTTTATAAGAATATATCCATAAAAATAGAAAATCAGTTTTAAAGAAAAATTTACCTGCGCATATAGTGATATTTGAAGACAACAATAATAACTAGTATATTAGCAGTCATGGCGAGAACTATAACCGGAACGTAGAGGCCAATCAACAGATAATTGGTCTCGCTGTTGAAGTTTTCGTAAAAGCCTCGTAAAATCTCAGTCATTTGCTCCATGTCCAAACTACTGTTGAGATCATTCTGCTGCTGCGTACCGGACGGAGGCAGCAATGTGTCTCCATCCGCCGCGGAAATCGCCATAGCCGCCGCTGCCATTATTCCGAAAGACCGTCGACTTCACCGCGACGAACTATTACGACGGCGAGTTACAGCAGCAAAGCTGATGGTAAGGGCGAGACGCAATGGTGGCACTGTTGCTCCACCACCAAAGTCATCGATGCTCAGTACACCTCTATGATCTCGTGCCTGCGAAAATTAAAAGAACCAATTTAGGTCGCTACATTGTCAACTCATTTACAGTTTAGGTGAATACGGGTCTTTTTCTGGGTGTCAGTGAATTGAGAACTTTCGAATTCGCGAAATTTCAAATGCAGATTGGAGAGAAGAAACTTAAGGTTTTAAGAGAGTTCACGGTAACAATTTGGACTAAGGCAAATTTTCTGCGGCTCCGAAATTGCCTCCTCGCTAAAGTGAATACTTTTTCAGGCTGACGTCGTAACCGGAAAACTCTCCTGGCTGAAAAGCAAATTTTCGTGGGCGCGATAAGACGTAATAAAACCGCGTGAACTCTTAGAATTTATGTTGAATTTATAAGTGTTAGTCAACGATTGTTTTAATACTTAAATGAATTTATTTATCTAAAGATTCTTTATAGAATTTATTAAAATGAGAATCGAGTAAAATATCTCGAATCGATTTTAATCTGCAATAGTTTTTGCTTACCGGTAATTTACATTTAGATTTTGAACCATATGGTCTTCTAACATTGAAGATTATTTTTTCTTCTTGATTCTCATTTTTCTCTTTTCTTTCTTTTTAATCATATATTGTACTTTATGAATACCTAATATTACAATTTCAATTTTCGCGGGCTCTAAATTTAAACTAAAAAATTAGAAAAAGATTAAAGTATAAAAGTGGTATTATTTTAAAATATAATGTACTTTAAATTAAAACTAGATCGTCTACATTTTAATCAAACTATAAATATAAATTTTCAATCGGTAATATATAAATTACTTTGGTATAGCTTTAAAAAGATTGGAGAAGCTTTTTAGATAAATTAATCTAATTAAAGTGTAGCCAAAAATTTACGCTACAGAATCCTGCATATCCAAGTAGTTAACTTTTAAACACTAATCTATGATTATCCCATACTCGAGTCAATGAAAAATAAAAAAAACAACATTCCTGTCTAATGAAAAAACGTATTATAATTTATAACGCATATACATAATTTACAACCTGAAACACGTGAGAACAGATCTCAATGCAATCGATCTCAACCCACCCACAACGCATCAACCTTTCATCTACCTCTCATCCTTCCAATGCCAATCAGCGATCGCTGACTGCCCGGAATTCGGGTGCGATGAACAAGCGGCTCGGCAAAAGAGAGAGCCTCTCGCCGATCGTGGCTTCTGCGGCCAGCAAGCGCGGAGCTGGCTGGGAATGTGAAATTTTTAGTTGGGTGGTTAGGAGTGGGTTGGAACTGTATATGTTCGAAATGAAATGGTATACTTTGTGCATGAGGTTGTAATTAGCTAATAATATTGTAAAAATTAAGATTTGTTGAGAATTTTAGGTTAGATTTTTTTCTAAGATTAATTACAACTTTAGATTTAGGTTAGAGTGAAATGATTTAATAGATTAAAGTACTAGTATAGTGTCATAAAAATATAGGGATAGGATAAAAAATTATTTTTCTCTAAATTATTTCATTAATTTACTTCTCGTAATAATCTTCATTAAGACATTATGTTTACAAGTTTGTTGTGTGCTTATCCTGTATTACTTAATTAGTCTATTTATTATAAAATTCTAATTCTTCTTCGATTATCTCCTTCTTACTCGGCGGAATTTTTCTTGGTTAATAAATTGATAATACTCTTGCATTCCCATTTGAGATATAAGAGCAGATTGGCACTTTTCGCAATGAACGAAATCGTTGGGGTTAATGCGATGGCAATTGTAGTCTACCAAGGCATGGAACACACAGTATGTAAGAACTTTATTGCAAGAGAAACATTTGTACTCGGTGTAGACAGTTTCAGTTGCTGTGCTGCGATGGTATGTAGAATGTCACTTAGAATTCATCTTCTAGGATTGGATAGCCTCAATGTCGCCAGATAAAATACTGTTGTACTGTAGTTCCAGAACTGAGAGTCTCGCCGAGACGATCGCCGGCCTGTTCACAAGAACGAGATTTGAAGGGTTAAAGGATTATCAGGATGAGAACTCAATTTTCGACTGACGATCTGGTCTCGACTGTTTCCAGCTCCTTATTAAACAAACGCTATCAATTAGGGCTGTTTCACCACTAAAGAAATAGACTTCACTATATGTCCTTATGCTCTTGTTTCAAAGATTAGTATGTCTTCACGATAGTATGTTTGCTCTGTGTTCAGGGTTCTTATACATGTCTGGTAGGCGCTATCCACAAGCCGCCACAACACGCGCCAGCGCCTCTGCCACCCACCCGCTTTCCCTGAAGTAAGTGACTAGTGCGTCAATGATTGATTCCGTTCTATCGCCCAATAAGATGCAATCATGCAAATCGCTTACTTCAGGTTAAGCGGTTTGGTGGCAGACTGCAGAGGCGTATGCGCTGACGCGTATTGTGGCGGCTTGTGGACAGCGCCGTAAATAATATATATAAAACAAATGAATATAAATCACAAGAATGAATTCGACGGAACGGAACTACGGAACACATTGTAAATTGTAGAGCGTAGATAGGTAGACCTCGAATTTGGAATTAAAAAGAATTCTCTAGTCATTGTAACTTATTTAGAAAGAAAAATTAAACGAAAACGGAACGATGAACTTGAAAGAAAAATAAGTAAGACGTTTAATCAGCAGTGGAATGAAAGTAAATACGAAGACTCAATCTGCTTGCGTCTAGCTGCAGTTTCTCTATTTCTCAACCTTTAAATTGTACGCTAAACGACTTTAAAACTTCCGTAATGACCGTTGCAATTGAACGGTATAAGACTGGAACTGCACTGCTCTTAAGACTTCGAAGAAAACGAGCCAAGCTTCCGTAGCAGATGTCGACACTACAGAGATATCGCGAGACCCTTTGAGTCCTCTTCTCTCCTTAATTAACGCGGAGAGACTTAGAAATAATTTCTTCGTAGAACCGCTTTTTTTGCTGCCAAAAATAGATATCAAGTTTACGCTAAACCAATTTTCCTGCTAAAGAATTGTACGAACAAGTGGAAGTACAAAATCAATTAACGAATGTACCTTTTAATGTTTGTTGCAATCATTCTTCATCGTAATACCTTCCGTAATACCTCCCGCTCCTAGTTTTAGATATTTCCACAAGGTTTAGAAAGCATTTATTATATATTAAAATAATTTTAACTTAATATCAATACTTATTTTATATGTATTTATAATTAATTTTAAAAAAATCACAACTATTTTTATTAATGTCGTACACAATAAAAAAAAGTACTTTTATTGTTTTTATTTTTTTTTTAATTTATCAAAAATTTTATATAATAAACTTGATTATTATTTTTTTAAATTATAAAGTTTTCAGTTCTAAAGGCTTATAAAAGAGACAAATTTGACAAATTCTGACGGAGAAAGCTTCGTAATAGTGAAAAACAGATTTTGAAAAAGCATGATAGAAATGCCTTTTGGTGGCGTGCAGAAGTTTATAGCTCTGGAACTACTTGACCGATTTTATATGAAACAAAACCGCATTTTCTTCGTTTTATCTTTACGACGTACGGCAAAGATCAATTGTCCTGAAATCTTTTGGAGAGTCATGTGCACTTGTGTCGGGCTCATTTGCGCCGCAGCTTTTCATCTCACGGCAGAGCTGCGACTGTGGCGAACTTTAGCAGTTGTATAATGTACTCGCGTGCAAATGCCGTGTTACGACGTAAGTTCGCCGAACGAGAACTCACTTTTGCTCTCAGGCGGGGGAGTTTCGTTGTGCGGTGAGTTTCTCCTGCCACGTATGGCTCTCGCACTCTGCTTTAGAGCAAGGCTTGATTACTCAAATTGTTGCTGCGGAATCCGGTTGGTATGCGGGTGACGAGAGTTTTTATAAATGATAAGTATGCTAAACGTATATTTGAAAAACTGAAATGAAAAATGTCGCTACGTAAAAATCGCCGCTAATCGAGTCGCACCCCCGAGCAAACTGATCCCAAATGCTAAGGGGGGGAGGGGGGTGGAGATCCTCTTAGTTGGCGACGGTCCAATAGGACAATGCGGAGTGACCCCGCAGTATGATCAAGGGCTGCGATTAACGCACAGCGTTTACCTCTCATTTGCACTTCACGCCGTGCATCCGACAGAGAAAACGAGAAAAACGAGAGAGCACACACTCTATCGCACGACGATAATTAGTGTTCTCTGTTCAAAGCCTTGTTACCGAGAGGAAAATCAGGGCACACGTTTCGGCGGTCGAAATCTTTCTGACGCGGACCGCGGCACGCGACGCGCTTATATGCACGCCGCGCTATTCCACGAGGACCAACGGAATCGAGGCCAGAGCCGGTCTTAAGTTTCTCGGGAAGCCATATTTATTACGTAATTAATATTTTTTTTTTTTGACATTAATAATTAATTATTGACATGAAACATTAAACCACGTTTGAGAAAGCTAAGGGCCAATGAAGTAAGGGGGCTTTCATCAGAAAATTCATAGCGATTATAAAAGAGCTTTGCATATTCTAGTTGTAGTAATATTTTGCAACGCTCTTATATTGAAGTATTTAAAGATGTTTACTGTAAGAGTGAGTTTTATACTTTATGTTCAGAATAAAATACAAAAATCCTTATCCACTAGCCTGAGAGAAATAAAAATGTGCAGTAAAACCGCAGTCTGTATAATTTCTGAGGTTATACCCACAATTGCGATTGTTATTTCAAGCAGTTGCAACATCGCGCGCTACTTCAACTCTCGAGATCGCAGTAATTAAATGGAATTTTTGATAGCATAACCCTGGTAGAGATGGAAAACATTAAATATCTATTTATAAGGTATTTTCAAAAATTTTACGCATAAAATAGGTATTTTTACTTCCTAGTTAACTAACTTTAATGTAACGATTTTTTTCATGGTCGGCGGACTTTTAAAC
>JAWWEO010014604.1:0-26350 GCA_035582975.1 Ormyrus labotus
GACATCCTGAAAAAACTTCGAAAGGACGAAGAACAAAGGAGAAGAAGAAAATAGGTGTTTGTATGTATATATAGGTGGGCATGCTAGTGGGGGTGTGTGAGTGTCTGGTAGGAGAGAGTGGGTTATGGATGTGTGAATGCTTGTTTAGCGAGGAAGTGGGTGTAGGTGTGCTTGTGGATGTGTGAGAGGGTGGCATGTCTGGGTGTGAATGACTGACTGCAATTGACGACTACGGTGATGACCACATCAGAATGAAGGGGGCAAAAGCCTTACGTTCGCCCTCGAAGTAATGCTTGGCAGCAGTACCGCGGGGATAAAGGACTCAGATAACGGAGCACGAGGACCTTTACGGAGGGTTGATAAAGGTAACGGAGAGAATTCGGGTTACAATTGAATGAGCTAATCGGATTGTAAAATGAAGGGGTTTTAGTTGGTGTGAATCCAACACTCGGTACCATTGGCTCTGGGGTTATTTCGATAATCCCAGAAACAATGTTATGCCATGGTCTAGTAAGATTTTTCCCTTCAACCTCTTTCTCTATTAAAGAAAAAAAAAAAAAAAAAAAAAAAAAATACACGCACATCCATATAGACATTTTTCAAAAACTATTTATTCATGTTCCTAACACCTTAAAATACAATTGTAACCGATTTTTCGAACAACTCCAAAAATAACTATCACAATGCTTCCTCTAGGAGGAAGCAAAATTAGAAAAGCCAGTTCTAGTAAGAATGTATCATTTTAATATGCAACGTGAACGTTTTTTTTTTTTTATAAGCTTACTGTTACTTTTTACGTGCTTACCTGGTTGGGCTCTTTACAATTTGCTTAACTTGATAGTTTAAACTTTAATTGTACAGTGTGACAGTATAGACTGGCCCGGGTTAATCGACTTGTCACTTAGGCTCTTTATAAGTAACTTGGATCCTGGAAAGTCCCATCCAAGACCCAAGTCGGGCCAACCTGAGCACACACATTCACCTGACACTAAAACCTTACAGACTGATCTTGAAGTATCTTGTGCTCTTCTTGATCCTGGAGAATCCGTTCTCGTTGGTAACACGGCCAGGTACGGTGAGTGCACCTGCCAAACAATAGATTTGGAAGAAGGCACCAAAAAATGGAGTAGCGCAGCAGTTATATAAAGCTGTTACGCACTACTCCATTGACTACAAGAAAAACTGTATGTGAAAACAAGAAAGCAGATCGTACAAATTCTCACTGAACTTTACAGCAGCTGAGCAAAAAAGACCTTCCTTGCAGTTCTAGTACACACTCTCAGCAACGTTTTAGTGAGTGTTATTAATAGCTAATGGGCCCCGCAAGACATCAGGGACATTTAAAATCAAGAATCAATTAGTATTTTGCTGAATTTGATTGAAGACAGTGCGCCACACTACTATAAAAAGAGTGTGCCTGTCACATACAGAGTATAAACATTTGGAAGAGGTTAGGAAATTATGCTATTGTACGGTACGACTACAAGACAATAACTACAGCATTATTTATTTTTTATTTTATTTAAGATTTATTTGTTTTAACGCTCTAGGATGACTCCTCTTAAGCGCGGCTTCAACTACAATACTTATGTTGTGTGTAGTATTATAAAAATTGTGTTAGTAAGTGTATGTATGAGTGTATGCATGTTTGTTTGTGTAGGTGTGTCAGATATGAATATTAGATCTTGATTGTTTTCTTGATTTCATCCGTTTCCCTGCAGCAAATGTTGCAAGAGGTGCCTCTTGAAGGTAGTTGATGTTGCATTCTGATTTGAATTGGTAGAGCTATCTATATGGTTGGTCCAAGTGAGAGAAAGAAGTTTTCTAAAATCCAGTTTCCAGAATGAAACGTTGATTGTTCGAGGATCTATTCTCAAACATCGGGTGGCCGAATTACATCTTAGTGTCAGAATCTCAAACAGATAGTTAGATTGTCCAGTCTATAAAATCTTGTGAATTTGCGTGCAGATAAAATACTGTCTTCGTGTTTCAACCTTTAGCCATTGGAGTTCATCATACAATGGTGTAATGTGATCATATTTTTTTGCTATGTACGAAAATCTTATGCAGCATTTGACGGCTCTTTGAAGAACTTAATACGATTAGAGTTTAATGTCACACATAGCAGCTCAGCAACAGTCCAGCATTGGTAAAATCAAGGTTGATATGATTTTAGCTCTTAAATGTCTATGAAATATGTGTTTGGTAACTTTAAGCTGCTGCAATACTCCATAGATTTTCTTAGATCTTATTTTGGCATCTGCTTCCCATGTTAGAACCGGAGGGATGTTGATCCTTAGATATTTAACCGAGTTTGAGACTGGTATGTCCTCGCCATCAACAGATATTTTAGGAATATTTGAATGATCTAGACTTTGTATGTTAGCACGCGTTCCGATTACCATGGCTTGCGTTTTGGTGTTATCTAGTTTCAGTCCTAGACTTTTTGACCATGCAACAATTCTTCTTATATCCTCATTGATCGTGGCAAATCCCTCTTCTAATTTATTTGGGCGATAAGGTAGGTACACTATAGCGTCATCAACATAGATACTGCACCCAGCATTACACTGACTATATTACAGAAACAGGAAGCTTACAGAGAAAAAATCACCTGGCAGAACAGCGAATTCTGGAGAAATTAGAGGAACATCTGGCAGCTACAACTCGAGTTCATGCCCTATTAAAAAAATCTCTATAGATTCTATGTAGAAATCGATATAGAATCTATACAGTTGTCTATCTAGAATCTATGTAGAAATGTGTTCCAATTCGTTATATAGAAGTGTATGTAGTAATCTATATGGATTCTATATGGATTTCTATTAAAAAAATCTATGTACAAAGTCACAGAATATATTGTTTGGAAATCTATGTGGATCCTATATAGATTTCTAATAAAAAATCTATGTAGAAAGTCACACACTAAATTGTTTGGAAATCTATGTAGAAATCTATGTAGAAATCTACATGGATATTTATATGGATTTCTATATGTATTTCTATTAAAAATTCATGCAGAAATTCACTCAGAATATTATTCCATATAATGGTAGAAAAAAACTTTTTTCAGATTCTCTCTTCTTTCACTTGATAATTTATTTCCTGAGTCGTAAGTGATCTTAGTTTTTTTACGGTACGATCGATGTCATCTTTTTCAATGAGGTCCGGCCTATATTGCGTTAACCAATACTTGAAGCATGCTAAACATAAAAATGTTTAATTATTTTATGAATAATATTAATATTATTGTGTAAAAATATGAATTATCAGAATAGAATCATAATTTTATTAATATTTTAGATTGCTCTTACACGACATAGCTTCCATTTTTTGTGGGGTAACGACTTTCCTGGCAGATGTCCCTACTGAAAAAAGTCCTGTGCTTATTTACGTAAATAATAACGTTATTAATAACGTGATGTTATCGACTGTTTTGCTACGTTATTAAAGACGTAATTAATTAAGTAATTAAGCACAAAATTATGCACTCTCATGCATGCTCTGTTTACATTTTCCTAACCTCATTCACACTCTCATTTCATACTGTTTTTCACTGAACCTGTCTATAGTATAAGTGCTTCCGTTTCTATATAATATTACTAATAGAGATACTTTTATTCTACCTCTTTCTATAATTAAAACTATCTTTTTCTATTCATTTTTGTGTTGGCGGTAGCTAAAGCTGGCTGCGGAAGCCTTGGTTTTGGCTAGAGGTTTTTCCAGCCAACTTCTGTGTTTTGCAACCGATCCTTTTGAACTGAATTCCCATTGTAGCATTAATTATTACTAACTTTTCCACCATAAACATTTATTCTAACTTAATGCTAACAAAAGTTATGGCTCAGACAATTTTGTGTCTCTGAAGCGTAACCAGTCTCTTCGACTCTTAAACTTTTCCTTATTTCCCTTAATCCTAACTTCTCTTTGCATGTAAACTAACTTTCCAAATAATATATCAAATCTTTTCTACTAATTTATTCTGCTCTACTGACTTTATTATTAACTTTTCCTCAGAAAAAGTTGTGGTGCCTTTTCTTTTGATCTAGGGTGAGGACCATACTGAAAAAAATCCTGTGCTAAATCTAACCTATCCAAAAAATTATTTTTATGATAAAAGTACCTGATTTTTTTTTACGTTAATTTTTCAGGTAACTGTCAGGTCCAGCAAGTAATGAGTAACAGAATATAGTTCTGTAAAAGCGCAAAGCATTGTTGTGTGACCAGAGAGGTAAGTACAATAAAGTAAGCGTCACTCTACAACATTATTGTGGACTGTATATCCTTAAGAATGAATAATTACAGTTTTCAAGACAAAATATGTTATTACTTGTTAATAAAGATATGAAACATATTTTGTATGATGAAGTACAAATGCTTTACAAGAACTTTTATAAATTAATGTTATTTTTAGAAATAACGTTAATTTTTATAAAAATATTGTGAATATTTCTATTAATAATTGAAATTATTTTATTTTGATGCATGTATGTATTAATTATAATATATTTTAATGTTATGTAGGTTTAAATATTATATAGTTATCAAGTTTATATAACGCGTAATCAGCATTTATCATCAGAAGAAAAACCAGCTTTTGGATAAATATATATTTAATAATTGAAACAAAAATCGTAATTAAAATATTTGAATTGATTCTTTGTGTTCTATCTGCTTCTTTCAGGAGTTTAGCAATCGAGCCGAAGGCAAGGGGGTCTAACATGAGCTACGGGCTTGCCATTTTTCTTGCCGCGATGCGCATACCATTTTTCTGCTCGACGTCGCCGGAAAGCGGTAACTTCGTTCTCAGAAAGTTGGCGCTTTCCGGCCGGAGGGTAGAAAAATTACATTTTGCTCTTACACAGCACCGAAAGTAAATTTATTTTTTTTATTTTATTATTTTATATAATTTAATATAAGTAAAAATTTTTTAAATATTTACTTAATTAATTTAGTTTATAACGCTTATTTAAATTGAGTTTATGTAATATTAGAAACATAAAAGTTCTTTCAGTTCTATATTTTTATTCACCACATTAAAAAACCTTCCGAATTTAATAAATCTAAAGTATATAAAAAAATATCTCTTTAGTTGAATTGGTTAATATTTTATTCATTGATTAAATTTCTATTCAGTGCATAATTTTGTGCTTAATTACTTAATTAATTATGTGATTAATTACGTCTTTAATAACGTAGCAAAACAGTCGATAATATCACGTTATTAATAACGTTATTATTTACGTAAATAAGCACAGGACTTTTCTCAGTAGGGACATCTGCCAGGAAAGTCGTTACCCCACAAAAAATGGAAGCTATGTCGTGTAAGAGCAATCTAAAATATTAATAAAATTATGATTCTATTCTGATAATTCATATTTTTACACAATAATATTAATATTATTCATAAAATAATTAAACATTTTTATGTTTAGCATGCTTCAAGTATTGGTTAACGCAATATAGGCCGGACCTCATTGAAAAAGATGACATCGATCGTACCGTAAAAAAATTAAGATCACTTACGACTCAGGAAATAAATTATCAAGTGAAAGAAACCGAAAAAAACGAGAATCTGAAAAAAGTTATTTTTTACTATTATATGGAATAATATTCTGTGTGAATTTCTGTATGAATTTTTAATAGAAATTCATATAGAAATCCATATAGATATCCATGTAGATTTCTATATAACGAATTGGAACAGATTTATACATAGATTCTAGATAGATATCTATATAGATTCTATATCGATTCCACATAGATTTGTACATAGAATCTATAGAGATTTTTTTAATAGGGCAGAGCTCGGTCTACCCCAGCCTAGTCTACTGCTGCATCTACAGAATCTAAAAAAGAAGTTAAAAGGAGAGACAAACTCTCATTAGCCTAATAATTACAAAAAATTTGAACGACTAATGTTTTTACCTGGCATTCAGCATTTGCAGCAACAGCAACTACAACTTGGGACATAGCATATCAAACTCGCAGCGCTACGCGAGCTACGGCAAGTCATAGTGTGCCAGCACAGAAGATGAGGACGGAAGAGACGTTCGAATTCTCGACCGTTTCCTCACTCTCCACGGATCAGTTCTATTGCGCAGACGCATTTTGGGGTTTAACTCGCAGAATAATCTTTGACCGCGTGACAATTATTTTCGCATAGTAGAGGACAAGTGATTGTCAGTGGTACTGCGAGATACGCAATTTAATTGTCGTTCATTTTTCGTTTTGGCTCGACTTTGGGCGAATAAATCGCGCATAAAACGTGTGTAAATTCAGTGCCTTATTTTATTCAATAAATACAGTATTTTTGGGTTTTCATAGCATAAATTTTATTAGATGCTCATTGCAAGTGGTCAGTCGTACAAGTGTTGCGGGCCCACGCGCTCTCCTTGAGCTACCTTTCCTTTGTTTCCATTTTACTTTTACAGTTTCCCTTCCTACAGATTTCCTCTAAATCCCGCTTATGTAGCTTGCTGATTTCGGCAAAGCTGTCACAAGTGAAATTTTTATTTAAACTAGTGTGAATAATCGTTCATAAATATATTAAGAGTACAAAAATCATTATTACGTTAAAAAAAGAAAAAAAAAATTAAAAAATAGCATTTTGGCTGCTTAATCAACGAATTCACGCCGCTTAGCAGCGCAGACTCGTTAAGATACACGAGATTCCACCGGAGAATCTCTGCGCGTTTTAAAGAATACCATTATTTTCTAGAAAAGCTATCAAACAAATATATTACTCTGAAAAAACGATATGTTGTGATTTTAAATTTAATAAAATACAATGAAAATAGATCTTAGCAAAATTCACATTTTGTTGTTATTACAGACGAAAAAAACTCTGGGGATACTCTATTCAAATCAACAATTTTTTAAAGAAAAATAGTAAATTGTCCAACAAGGGGAGATAGTAAGGTATTTCTAGCGGGGTTGAGGTGCTGTGCATGAGTCGGAATCGAGGGCGCCGAAGACGCCCGAGACAGAGACGAGTGCTGAAAATCTCACCTGAGTCTGAAATAGCTTTTTTTCCCGTGTTACACACCGTGTTTTTTTCAACAAATGCATGAGAAGCTACTTTTTGGTGTCAGAAAGTTGGATAGATAATCAAGAATTTCAATTCGTGCCAGAAATCGTAAAAAATAGCTTGAAGCTGAGAAAACGACTTTTTTTCCCATTTGTTTTCTTCGCTGTTTCTTTTTTCTCCGCTTTAACAAACAATTTGGCAAACTATTGGGAAAAATAAATTTCTTTATATTTTATTCAATTGAAAAAATTTATTAAATTAATAAATTGCAACTTATCTATTTAGATACAATTATATTTTAATAAATTTGTGAATGTTTTAAAAAATATTATTCTTTGACAGACTCTTCAGTAACGCTAGGAGATCCTGAATTAACATTATCAGAATTCTTTTTTTTACTTCCAGAAACAATATCATCAATTCTTAGTAGAAGGATAGCTGTTTCTATAGCTGTTTTATAAGTTTGAAGCTTTACAGTTACTGGTTCCCAAATACCATGACATGACATATCAATTAATTCACCAGATTCTCCATTTATGCCCCATGTCGTTCCGCCAGTAGCATGTTTAGCTCTTAAAGCTGTTAGTGTTCGAACGGTATTTGCTCCACAATTTTGGGCTAAAGTTCTTGGGATGATTTCCAGTGCTTGAGCTACGGCTTTATATGGCCACTGTTCAATGCCGGCAAATCTCGATGCTTTTTCGTTTAAAATTCTAGATACAGCCATCTCAATAGCACCACCACCTAAATTAACAGTACAAAATTTATTTAAACTAAATAAGTAAATTAATAATTTAATGGTAATATTTATCAAAAATTTTTAGTGTCAATTTAATATCAACTCAAATCAAAATTAGATGATTGTAATCGTACTTTGTATATTACTGTTAGTAATCTCCATAAAAAAACTTAGTAAAATAAATTTCAAATTCGAAGTTAGAATGATTTTGGTCTCAAGTAGTAAGATTTTTGTGTTGTTAGAAACAGTATTTCTCAAATTTTTTTCTGAACCAGGTTGAACCGGAATACCATGATAACACTAAGTGCTGAACTACCGAAAAGATTGACTTGCGTTGCACGGTGGTCAGAAAAACGATTTTTGTGACCAGAAAATGAGACTTAAGAAGGGTTTTTCAACATATTGAACGGCGGAATTTGCTTCCCAAGGTGAAGCTGCTCGAGGCCGCGGTTTTTGACAAGGTTTTGGAGTGCAGCGATACACGATCTCTTTACACAGTAAATTATGAGTATTCTAATGTTATGAGTGTTCATTGATACAATGTTTGTAACTCGTAGATCAATCGACAGAGATTTTTTCAGCCAAGTCAATTGGTACGGTTTTAGGCAAGCTATTGCTCTCGCTCACTTCTTTTACCTTTCCCCTTAACGAACTTAACGCCCTTGGCTTCTGCTACGATACTGCTAGTCAGTAAACAATCTAATACAAATTAACATGTTACATTTTAAGCCCGAAGAGGAGTTCGTAACGAGAAAATTAACACATTACACGCCCCCTCATTTAGGCGTTGGTAGCTATGGCATGCTAGCTTTCACAAAGAATCTCTCTCTGGGCTTGAGCAATGCAAGAAAGGAAAGAGAAGAAAAGGAAAAAAAAGAAAGAAAAATTAAATGATGTATATTGATTGACCATAAATGACTGAGTAGATAAATAATCCTATACGGTATAACCATTAACTCTGATTTTATTTAAAAAAATAATAAGGTTATAAAAAAATTGATTTTTATAACCTTGTTATTTTTAACACATGGGTTAAAAATAGTTAGTTCTACACTAGTATTTATATAATAGAGTCTAAGATTACGTCAGACGCATTTGAGTCTAAGAAATTTCGAATTTTTTCTGTATTTTTTTTGGGGGGGAAGGGGGTTAAATTGAATGAAGTCGATGAATTTGCTAAACAAATCCAATATGTTAATATTCTAAAATATTACGTGTGTAATCCACAAACTAAATTATGGGTAAGGCTAGTTCGTGTTAAAAAAATGAAGCTATAGGAAGAATGAGTGCTGTTTCGTCGAAAGATAGTGAAAGATTTCATCTAAAATCAATTCTTGGTCGAGTCAAAGGTGCAACTTCTTTTAATGACTTTCGGTCTTATGAAGGTAAACTCTACAAGAAGTTATAAAGATGCTGCTCTTGCAATGGGATTGTTAGAAAATGATTCATATATTTCATCGATTTTTGAAAAGACTTGTTCTATTATGTTGCCTTCTCAGTTACGAAAATTTTTTGCATTATTTCTTTTAGCAGAAAACAAACAAGGGCACTATCATACTTATTTGGCGAAATTTCGTTTCGTCCCCTTACTGTTTCGGGACCCTCAAATAATAATCTTTATTGAAAAAGTCGAGCTGAAAATCGAGGCCAAGCCAGCTCGAAATCGAGATGGAAATCGAGGCCCCATTCATCTCGAAATCAAGGTGGAAATCAAACTGAAATCCATGTAAATCGAGTGGAATCCAGGTGGATTCCAGCTAGAATCCACCTCGATTTCCAGCACGACTTTTTCAATAGGGATTATTTTAGTTTACAATATAACTTTTTCGTAAGTTTATAAGACATGTTTTTTTTTCTTTTCCATATAAGACATGTTATAAATTTACTTAATTGACATACAAGAAACTAATCTGATTATTCTTTTACATTTAATAAAAATAAAGGGAAAATGATTCACATAATCTAAGTAATGAAGTTTTACATTGCTTTTACATTACATTTTGATGGACCTTTCTTTTCGATTAAATATAACAGAGGATGTAAACCTAACGTAATTCAATTTCAATATTAAAATGCTTTTCTATTTGTTTTTCTATTTCAAAATTAATTGTAGTTAACTGTAGTTTAATTTTAATAAGATAAGAATTACGTTAACGTTTTACACCTCTTACGGAAGAAGGCAGAAAGGGTTAGGCTGGAGTCTGGGCGGACGGTGGAAGACTCCTCCAGTGGTTTGTAGGGCTCCTGGCGACGAGTTCCATAATTTTATTTGAATACGCTATATGAAAATTTATGATAATAATTCCACCTGATTTTAGCATGTTATAAAATCACATTTAATTATTACTAATTATCATATACAAAATTCAAGTAAAATATAAAAAAAAGACTCAACGCGCCTAGAACAGTACCTCAGTGGTGGCGAGGAAAACTGTTTATAATGTATTTTTAATATAATTTTTAATTTGAATTTATACATAAATTTACTTAAAGCTATAATACGTATATAATAAAATTTACCTCTTTTTTAACCTTAAAAAAGGGGCTAATCTACTTTTTCCTTTTGAATAAGGTATAAAAGATATAAAATACATTTCTTTTACATAACAACATATTTTGACATAGGAAATACATATCACTTACTTTTTCTTTATTTAATAAACAAATTTGGGGTTGGCGAGCGAAGCGAGCAGGGGGAGGATACCCCCCCCCCCCTAATATATATACAGGGTGTTTCAAAAGTATGGACACACCTGAATATCTTGGAAAATAAGGGCGCTAGAAAAAAACTTTAAATATAAAAGTTTTGGAAAATTAAACGTTGCATCTAACGGTGACCTTAAATTTGGCTTTGACCTTGACCTTCAAGGTTATTTCAAGGTCAAAATAATTTTTTTAAATGGGAACCCCTATTTTTGATACCGAATGCTGAAAGAGCCGGAAATTTTACGTCCAAAAGTAGTTTTGAATAATTTTGAATTTTTTAGAATGACCTCCAGAAGGTGAAATAAAGGTGAAATGTTAAAAAAACCCCAGAAGGTGTTTTTGATGAACTTTTGAGGGTTTATGGGCGAATAAATGTTAGGGTAAGTTTGGGGGCCTACGACATTGAGCATCTTGACGTTTTTAATTTTCAAGGTCATTTGAAGGAGAGTTACTTTTTCCATGAAATGGACACTAGTTTCAAAGAGAGTGGAGAACATAACGCCATAAATGATAATTGACAGTTTGTCGTTGCGACCATAAGAAAGTCAAGTAAAGGTTAAATATTTCACAAGCGGATGTGCTAACCTTACTTTTAGATTTACCCACAAACAACGACGTGGACGTAGTAAGTTCTGTTTCCTTTGGATTAACGTGAGTCCCCTTGCCTCTCACGATTGGGGTGCTATCCGGTCGGTTAAGGCAGGACAGGTTGGTGCCCGGCCAGTGAAGGCAAGACAGGCTGGTATTCAGCCGGTTAAGGCAAGACAGGCTGCCGTCCAGCTGGGTCAGGCAAGATGAAAAATCTTTCAAAAATCGTCAGTTACTATTTAAAGTTCTTGCTCGAAATGTCCTCCATTTTTTAGTTGGCAATGGCCCATGCGATCATAAAATGCTGAAATTGCCTTTTGAATCATATTATCTGGGATTGCCTGAATCGTGTCGATAATACGTTATCGTAATTCCTCCAAATTCACAGGTTTTGTAGCATAAACTTTATTTTTGATGTAGCCCCATAAAAAATAATCTAGCGGCGACATGTCAGGGGAACTAGGTGGCCATTCAATAGTTCCTCTGCGTCCAATCACTCGTCCTGGAAATGTTTCATCTAAATAATTGCGTACATCTCTTGCGTAATGAGGGGCTACTCCATCTTGCTGGAAGTAAGTAATGTTAAAATTGTCACCGACAATCTCATTTATCGCAGGTACGATTTGATTCCTCAACATATTTGCATACTTATCTCCTGTCAAATTTCCTTCTATAAAAAATAGCCCTACTATTCTATCATTTATTATACCTGCCGAAACATTTAGTTTTTGTGGATGTTGTGTATGTGATTCCAAAAACCAATGTGGATTATCTGGTGCCGAAAACCTACAATTGTGACGATTAACTTTGCCATCTAACTGAAAAGTACACTCATCGGAAAAAACTATTTCGTTTAAAAAATTTCGTTGCGCATCTATACGGTTCATCATTAATTCAGCAAACTCCAGTCTTCGATCGAAATCATTCTCATTCAATTCTTGTACCAATTTGATTTTGTATGGATGAAACTTCAGCAGTTTCATTATTCTGTGAACAGTAGTCCTACTAACATTACTTTCACGAGATACTTGCCTGATGGAGGTTTGAGGATTTTCGACGAAAGATAATGCCACATTCAAAGAGGTTTCTTCATCAGTCGCTGTCTTCGGTCTTCCACTTTTGGGGCGATCTTTGACACTACCAGTTTGCTCAAAACGAGAAACAGTTTTTCCTACTTTTGCTTTTTGTGAAATTCCGGGTTGCAACGTTAAACCGTATTCTGCATTAAATAGAGCCGCTACTCGCCGATATGACCTGATCATATTACCCCATCCTTTCATCATGAGAATAGTTATTCGTTCACGTTCTTTAATACGATTCATTTTGAAATGAAGAAAACTAAACTAAGAATAAGCTAAGAATCTCAGAATTAAACTAATAATAGAAAAAAGAATCAATGCTTTGATAGACCAAATTCGGAATAAAAAAGATGGAAAATCTTCAAAATCGAAAATTGTACATCAGAAATATTCACGAAAGTTGATAACTCTTTTTTAAATGCGAACGAGTAAGAATTCACATTTAATTACAGATTAATTTGAGATAGAAAAAGAGAGGATTTATGGGTGATGGAGTTTTTCTTTCTAAAACTATGATTTTGGCTAAAAGTTAGTATGTAGAGGTGTTCGAGGTTTGATGAAAGCGAATTCAGCGATCCACTAATTTAACTAAAACACTATCCAGGGAGTTTTTGGGATCGCTGCACACGAATCTGGGGGTCAGAATTTCAGTCGGGTGCTCCTGATGGCGTCAGATTAACCCTTACATTTTTGAATATCTGCATATTTACAAACTTTTGCAATTTTACCAACTTTGCAAAATTTTGCAAATTGTTGCCAACTTGCAAACTTTCAAATTTTTCAAAATTTTTGCCTATTTGCATATTTTTACATTTTTCAAAATTTCAAATTGTCCTATATTTGCAAATATTTATAAATTAGCAATTCTTTTTTTAAATTTATAAAATAACTTTGACCTTGACCTTGAAGGTCAAGGTCAAGGTCAATTTAAAAACCGTTAGATCGACCGCTTAATTTCCTAAAACTTTTGTATTTAAGGTTTTTTCTAGCGCCCTTATTTTCCAAGATATCCAGGTGTATCCATAATTTTGGTAGACTAATTCAAAATTGGTCGACTAATCGACCAATTCAAAACCACAATTTCCAAACCGTGGGTTTCTATTTTATGGATTTTGAGTTTGTGAGTTTAGGCATCGTATGTTTAACACATTATGGCATTAACATGTGAAATTGAGGTTATGGTATATCGGTATGTAGGCTCGAGATTTGTGGGTTGTGAGCTTGAGGTTTGTGAGCTTTGCGTTTATGGGCTTTGGGTTTGTGGGCTCGGGGTGTATGGATTTGTGTGTTTAGGTTTGTGGGCTTGGGATTTGTGGGTTGACCCCCAAACTTACTCTAACATTTATTCGCCCATCAACCCTCAAAAGTTCATCGAAAACACCTTCTGGAGATTTTTTTAACATTTCACCTTTATTTCAACTTCTGGGGGTCATTCTAACAAATTCAAAACTATCGTTTTGGACGTAAAATTTCCCGCCTTTTCAAAATCCGGTATCAAAAATAGGGGTTCCCAGTTAAAGAAATTATTTTGACCTTAAAATAACCTTGAAGGTCAAGGTCAAGGTCAAATACAAGGTCACCGTTTAATTTCCCAAACCTTTTGTATTTAAGTTTTTTTCTAGCGCCCTTATTTTCCAAGATATTCAGGTGCGTCCATACTTTTGGGACACCCTGTATATATATAAATATATATATAGCTAAAAGGAAGTTCCGGGACGTTTTTTCTCGGAACATACCATTATATATACATATTTACTTTCCGGGATAACTCGGAAAACTTCTATATCTAATGCTAGCTTTCGGAATGATTCTGGGACCATCCATAGTGGATTATTTCTGTAATAACTCGGTTAAATCGGGGGATGCAAGGGGTTGGGGTTGGGATGGGTTATTTCTTGAATACATAAACGATTTCCACGCGCGGGGAGTGGTTGAGGTAGTTTAGTTCTTTTTTCAACTCACAAAAATCACCATTGTGAATTACATAAGATTGAGATGGTTCACCCTCCATAGTGTGATTAAAGGTTGGAAAATTGTGCGATAGCTGAGGGTTATAGGTGTCTAAAATAAAAACAACGTTTATTTAACACTGTTTATGTGCAATATTTTAGTTTATTGCGATGTTTTGTCCGTTGGGTTTTCGGACCTCTTCAGGCTTAAAAAACACCATATGATAAAAGGCAAGACTAACCTTTAGAGGGCCGGCATGACGCCATATGGCGCCATACTCTGACTCGCCAACATCCGAACTTGGTTTGGTTCTAGCTCAAGAACCTCAAATCATTTTTTAATAGAAATAACGAGCTTTTAAAATTTTTAGAATCCCGGCCCTCTAAAGGTTAACAAACAATTGTTTAAGTTAATTAATACTTTTAACAGAAAACAATTTTTTTACCTAGTATACAAAGTATATCTAAGAGCCACATTTTACATAAATCAGTTCGCATCTTGCGATGTGAGCAAGGCGGTGTCAACGAACTTACTGCTATGAACCCGCGAATTGAGTATCTAATATAAATAAGTCAGTGTTTATGATTTTGGAAACATTTTGAATAACGTTTGGAAATCCCGGAAAACACCAATACATGTGTTTTTATACATACATATAATTAAGCGTAAAAAAATTATTTTTTTATAGGTATAAAGTTATTTAAACTCGCTTTTTTCATCAACCCCCCTTCGAGTGTAAAAAATCGTTTTCCCCTGATTTCCATGTTTAATTACTGTGCCCATTGAATTTCGAAAATATATGCCAAAAAAGCAAGAAAAAGGGTTGGCAGTCCTCCGAAGACCGAAAACTGTCGGTCCGCCGAGCACATGAATTTTCTAAATTTTGACAATTGTTCAAAATCGGTTTATTTGGAGAGGTGGCCATTTTATCATGCGCTAAGGCATTTAAATGGTGGATAAAATGTAGAAATATCAATTGTTTATAAAAAATTTACAACTATTCAAAGTCGTAAATTGTACTCAAAATATGTGTATGTATTAATTTATACGCATTTTTCGCATCGTTACCTTCAAAATTAAGGAAAAAAATTACCGCTGCTGTTTCCGTGTTTCAAGTCAAATAATTTAAGCATTAATAGAGTATATGATTGATTGATTATCGAATAAGAGCAGTTTTATTGCCGCGCGTTAACGCGAAGAAGAAACGCACCCGGCTCGACTATAGATATAGATCGAAAGAATATCGAAAGAACTCCGCAGTTTTTTCCGGATGAGGTCTGTAGGTGTTTCTGGAACCGCAGAATGATTTTTTTTTAATGTTAAAAATTTCAAGTATGCAAATGATGAATCGTGACTTTGTCAAATTTTTAATTTCTATGTAAAATCGACGTAAAATCGTTTCCGCAGCATCTGCAGACCTTCACAAAAACCCAAAATGAAGCTCTTGAACTCAACTTTGGTCAATGATCAAGTATTTTGCTCGCTTGCTGGATTTGTTTATCGCTTATTACTGAAAGCAATTACAATAAACAAATATTTTCCACGTTCAAGGGCTTTATCCATATTTCTTTATTATTAATGTTATTATTATTATTATTGTTACATCATTATAAAATATTTTGCATGATGAATCCAATGAATGAGATTTTTATATTTTTACTATTTAGTGCATGATTTGGATAAAAAAGTAGACTTTTTTAAGGGGGTTATATACCCATTTTTTTAGTCACTTAAATCACCTGTAAAAAATAAATTTGAATTAGTAACAGATTATACTATTAACATAATAAAAATATAGCTCATTCTTAATCAAATGAGCCCAGACAGAAGTCTGTAGGCCCATTTGATTCAGAGATATTGCAATCTCAAATTTTTTCCTTTGGCGTCAAATCTTGTTTGAACCATTAGATGGTTTGGCATAAAACAGGGCTTAAAATCTTTGTTTTTTATGTCATTTAGGGCGAACGCTATTTGTTAGTGCAATTTCTTTGATTTAGTATTTTTAAATTAAGAAAAACTGACAAAAATTGACCATTTTTTATTAAAATTTTGAGATTTTTTAAGTTTTTCTTAATTTTAAAATACTAAATCAATAAAATTGCTCTAGCAAATAGCGCTGGCCCTATGTAAGATAAAAAAAAAAAAAGATTTTAAGCCTTGTTTCGTCTCAATCCATCTAATGGTTCAACCAGGATTTGATGCCAAACTCTTAAAATCTAAAGTTTTCAGGAAACAACAATTTATTTAACACTATAAAAATTTTTAAAAACTTACACATTTTTCTTTTTGTACTTGAAGTTCTAGTTCTTCAAGATTTTTGATGATGATTTCTTGAATTCTTCTTTAGCCTTGCTTCATATATTTATATTGTTCACTCCACTCTTGCTGCCTGGAATAAAAACAGCTGTCCTGAAAAATACAAATAATAGTTCTTTTTAGCTTGATAGCTGACAAAGTATGGAACTTGTAAATCTTACCTCTTCTCCTTTGTAAACACATGCACTTAACCTTACTCTGTCAAGTGTTAGCTGATGCAGTCTGCTCCTCGGTCGGTAAATTTTTTAATCTTGCCGCCTGAATTTAAATTAATTTTCCAGTTAACATTGTATATTTTAAATTAAAAATAAAATGTTTCTATTTAAATGAATAATGAACAGTTTGTATTCAGTTGCTTTAACGTTTTTGAACCTAAAAGCGTATCTGATAAGAATTGCTCATAAATATAAATATAACTTAAAGTAAAAATTGTTTTTAATCTTGTAAATAAAGAAAATGTAAATTATTAAAAAGTTTGTAAATAATGAATTGTAAATAGTGAATTGTAAATTGTAAATTGTGAAAAACAAATGTGATTTTAGTTTTGAAAACTTTTATAAGTGCAAAACTAAAATGGAATCAAAAAGATCTCGATCAGCCAAAAAAGATAGAAAAAGAGGATGCTCTTCCAAGTCTCGAAAGAGGAAACCTTGGAATAAAGGTCTCGTGCATGATGAAGCAAATACTTCAAGTAAAAAACTTCAACGTCAAATGTATCCAGCAACAGTTTACACTGGATACAGGATTTTTTATTTAAAAAATTTATCAGAAATGATTAATCTTGTCACCTGCTGGAAATTATGTGGAGGTGATATTTTTAAAGAAAATTCACAAGCAGGTCTCGGAGGTGAATATGAATTACAGTGCTTGAACTGCCTATTTGTTCAAAAGTTTGCAAATTGCAGTAAGCAAGGAAATTTGTATCATCTGAACCAGAGATCAGTGCTTCCTGGACGAGTAAGTGGAAATGGACTAACTGATCTGAAAACGTTTTGTGGTGTTATGGACTTGCCACCACCAGTGACATTTAAAGCCTGTAATAAATTAGAAAAAGTGATTTTAAAAGCTGGTAATGCTGAGGCTGAAGAACGTATACGACGTGCTACCAGAGAAGAGATTGAATTGGCAACTAATGAAACAACTCAAGAAGACTCGATTGATCAAGAAAATTCACAACTTACTGACAACACAATAGAAGAGTTCAAAAACCTCAAAGTAAAAGGAGACGGTACCTGGCAGAAGAGAGGTTACAGTTCCTTGAATGGAGCTGTAACTATTATCGGATCAGAAACAGAAAAAGTAATTGACCATGAAGTACTTTCATCGTACTGCAAGATCTGTCAAAAATGGCAAGAAGAACATGGACCTCCAGTTGGCGATGAATGGGAAGACTTTTATGATTCTCACCAGTTAATCTGTACTAAGAACTACACTGGAATTTCTGGAGGTATGGAAAATGTACGAATGCTAAGAATTTTCAAGAGATCTCAAGAAAAGCACAAGGTTCAGTATACTCAATACATTGGAGATGGAGATTCGAAGACTTTTTACATCTTCAGAGCAAAACTTTATGGAGAAGATGTAAAGATAAAAAAGCTCGAATGTATTGAGCATGTTGGAAAAAGATTCGGCTATCAGATGAGGAAATTAAAACAGGACATGAAAAATAAAACACTAAGTGATGGTAAAGGCCTTTTGGGCAAAGGAAGACTCATCGCGAAAAGCATCACCACCTATTATACAGGGGCCATCCGCAACAATCCAACATCATTGTGTGGAATGATAAGGGATACCTGGGCCATCTGATATCACATGAGCTCCACGGACGATTGTCTACAACATTAGTTCTGTCCTGTTGACAAGAAATCTTGGTGTAAGTACAGACGGGCAGAAGCTTTACATCAACTTCAGGATTTTCATCATAAGAAAACCTTCCCTCAGCCTGTACTGGATGCCATCCGTCCAATTTTCACAAAAATGACATCTGTAAGACTCTTGAAAAGATGCCTTGGAGGACATACTCACAACTCCAATGAAAGTTTTAACAGTATCTTATGGAAAATTTGTCCAAAGAACATCTTTGTTGAACTTGACACGTTAAAACTTTCAGCGAGAATTGCCACTGGTGCAATTCAATGATGGCATGTCTAGCATTTTAAGGATCATGCAGCGCTTACGCATGACACATAGCCTTTTTGCTATGGCTGCTGCAAAAGAAAAAGACAAGGCACGTATTAAAAAAGCAGAAAAAGAAAAAGAAGAGGAGAACAAAAAGAAGAGACGCATATACAGTAAACTAAGACTTGCTTTAGATGAAGAGCAGGATTATGAAGCAGGAGCTTTTTAATTTTGCAATCTCCTCACCTGCATAGTATATCAGGCACTTCATTTCATAACGCTAAGATAACAATCCTTTTTTAAACGTGGATGTTCATTTTAAATATCAATTTTTACCATACTTTATAATAAATCCAATTAAATATTTAAATAAACATCCAATATTTTCAACATGCTATAAAAGTCTAATTTGTTTTTCGTTTTTGTAGAAGTAAATACAGGAGATAACCTCCATACTCATCACGCACTCTGTTTTACAACTGAAAACACGCGAAGTTGTATACAATGGGACCACACAGCTGGCACGTGAGAAGAGCGACGAAGCGCCTATGGCGACGTAGAGCGCCAAATTAAAAAATTTTAATTCAAGAAATTTATTTATTTTAATAAACAAACTATTTTTTTATCATTTATGTGTTGTTTTGATAACATTTATTAATAAATTATACAAATTTTAGAAATTATTAAAAAAAATTGTAATTACGAATTTTTGGCAAATAACAACTTTTGCATTATGTGCTATAACTTTTTTAATTTTTGCCTGAAAATTTATTTTGGTATAGATTATGATATATGGAATCAAAATATGCAATAAAAAAATTTCGATTTTTTGAAATTTTTTGGGTATATAACCCCCTTAAGATAAATACACATATATTGAGTAAAAGTTACGACTTGGAATAGTTGTAAACTTCTTATAAACAATATGAAAAGAATTTTGTACATTTCATTTTGAAGCCACAATCATTACCTTTCATTTGAGCTGTATTAATCCTTTCTTGGATTCGTAGAAGTCGAGTTTTGCGCGAACAAAGTGAAAAGACGTAATCACAATATACCATTTGCATACTTGAAATTTTTAACATAAAAAAAAAAAATCATTACTTGACTCCAAGAGCACCTATACACCTCATCCGGGGCTTAAATTGAAGGTCTTTGATAGTACTGGAAGACCTATTGGTTGTATAGGTCATATGAATCGATCAGATCTCCTGAAATGAAAAGTTTACCTCTTTAACGAAATTTCATGTAATTTTCAAAAGACGATTTTTCGGCTCTCGGACATCCTAAAAGGGTTCAAAAATAGGTTAAATTAAAGGTAATTTCGCGAACTTTTGATTGTTGTGGTGCTAATTCTTTTTAAATTTTTTTGCATATTTTGACGTATACTAAGTGCACAAAAAGTTATTTATACATAATCAAAGTAACTAAAATTGTTGTGAATGATATTTCTATATTTTATCCGCCATTTAAAAGCCTTAGCGCATGATAAAATAGCCACCTCCACAAATAAACCGAGTTTGGAAAATTGTCAAAATTTAAAAAATTCATGTGCTCGACGGCACGACATTTTTCGGTCTTCGGAGGACTGCCAGACGTTTTTCTTCCTTTTTTGGCATATATTTTCGAAATTCAATGGACACCCAATTATATATATATATTATATAGTTATAAGAGTATGCTGACCGATCATCACAGCCTCCACCCGTCCCCGACCCATCCTCAGTAACCCATACTCAGTGACCCAGTCTCAAAATATCGATAAAATATGCTTAGTTCTCAATTTACTAAAGGCCCATCATAACTAATACTCATCTTCGTTATTTTCTACTTATACGAATTGAATATTTATTTCTGAGTTATTTTATAATTTCTCTTTATAATTTATCTTTATATTTAGTAATGGAAAATTCAACAATACCCATATAACATTGAATGCTGGAGTAATATTGCTCCAATGTTGCTTTGCAATGTTAGCCATGATGAGAAATATTCCTACAATACTATGCAGCATGTATGAAACCATGAGACAATATTCCTGCAAACCATCATTTCCGTTTTTCCATTGCTTTTTTTAAAATATGGGCGTTGCAGCAATATTTCTGCAAGGTTTATCAGCGCTTCAGAAGTATTGCTTTTTATTACATTTTTTCTTCTGATTTTTCCCGCACTTAGTCTCTACCAGTAGGCAGATTAATTAAATAAACAGCAATTATACTTCATAACTAAAGTGCTAAAAATAAAATAAAAAATTTCTCGAACCCGTATTCGAACCAGGGCCTTTGGCTTTTTAGGCAAATTCTTTACCGCTGAGCTACTATTTTGATTACGTCATTAAACTTATATGTAGGTTAAGAAGCGTGGCATAGAATCGGTCTGTCGTTTATAATCTACCGATAATTTTTAGTGACATAAGTAAAAAAATAGCTCAGTGGTAAAGAGCTTGTCTAAAGAGCTAAAGGTCCTGGGTTCGAATACGGGTTCGAGAAATTTTTTTTTATTTTTAGCACTTTAATTATGAAGTATAATTGCTATTTATTTAGTTAATCTGCCGGATAGAGAATAAGTACGGGAAAAATCAGAAGAAAAATGTATGTAATAGAAAAGCAATACTTCTGAAGCGCTGATGAACTTTGCAGAAATATTGCTACAATGTTGCCCGTATTTTAAAAAAGCAATGGAGAATCGGAAATGATGGTTTGCAAGAATATTGCCTCATGGTTGCATACATGTTTTATAGTATTGTAGGAATATTTATCATCATGGCTAATATGGCAAAGCAACATTGGAGCAATCTTGCTCCAATATTTAACGTTATATGGGTAGTTAAAATTAAGGAGCCGGATCGAGAAACCGGCCGAGCGCTCGGCCGTGGCCAGAAGACATAATGGGCAGAGTTGATTTTTGAAAGTCTGCAAATCAATTAAAAAAAAAAAAAAAAAAAAAAAACACTATCATGTAGAGCATAAAAAACCCAACTTTTTTTACATTTATAGCTGCAAAATTTTTATCGATCGGAATCATTAAATTTTGAAACTTAAATCACTGTATCTCCGTGATAAATGCATAAATCCATTTGAAATTTTCAGCATAGATAAAGTAAGTACTACCGATGCTGAAAGCGACTTTAAATCGCTGTAACTCGATTAATAATTATCACATCGATGTACAATTTTGGGAAAAACTTCTCTATGCATCGAGGAACAACTTTCTCGCTGAACGTTTTTTCAAAGGGAAATTTCATAACACACTTTTTCTCGGCGAATCACGAGAAATATAACCTTTTGGATAGATATCAATTAAATCTTATTACACTAACATAGAATATTATTATTCTAATGGTGCTTTCAGCATCGGTAGTACATACTTTATCTATTCTGAAAATTTCAAATGGATTTATGCATTTATCATGGAAATACAGCGCTTTAAGTTTCGAAATTTAATGATTCCGATCGATAAAAATTTTGCCATTTTTATTTTTTATCTCGGCAACTATTTATGGAATCAAAAACTTATAAATGTAAAAAAATTGTATTTTTTATGCTCTACTTGACAGTATTTTTTTTAAATTGATTTGCAGACTTTCAAAAATCGACCCAGCCCATCATGTCTTTTGGCCGCGGCCGAGCGTTCGGCCATGTCTCGATCCCACTCCTCAATTATTGGGGATGGTAATTGTTTGTTCAGAAGTTTTTCATATTTTTTATATGAAAATCAAAATTTTTATCTGAAATGTAGGAAAATTATACTTCAAAATATTATAAACAATTGGGATATTTATAAGTATTCTATAGTAGAAAATGAATATTATAAAGATATACTAAATTCCAATGATTATTATCAATTTATGTCGAAAAATACAATTTACGGGAATGAAATCGAAATAAAAAGTTTTACTGACGTTTATGATATAAAAATTAAAGTCTTTTTCAATAGTTCTAATACAGTACATTCTTTTGGAAGTTATTCAAATGACTATAAGTTATCTTTATTATTTTATGGACAATATGATTTAGGGCATCACGACATTCTTAAATATAATAATAAAGATATAATATCTAAAATAAATAAAATTAATAATTCCAAACAAAATCGTAAAAGGAAAGTGTTTCTTGTTAATATTAATAAAAAAAATTCAAGAAAAGAAAATTAACAAATTTTTATCCAACGATTGAAAAATTTAATAATATAAATGTACAAACAAAAGATAATTTATTGTTTTTTGGTGATATGAATTATGTATGTCAATATTGTTCTGCTGTATTTTGGAGTGAAGAAAAAAAGTTTAATTGTTGTCAAAAGGGAAAAATAATTTTATTTCCATTAAGTAAATATGATGATAAATTAAAAAGATTATAATAATAAGATTATTATTATATTATTATAGTATTATATGCAGGTACATGTCTCATGAAAACTGACATACGGACACGATGACATATTTGGCAGGGTGAAGGCAATACTATTGCCTGACTCCCCGATCATCGACTTCGACCCGACCAAAAGTTAGCACGGAGTGGTCCTGCTCGAAAGTCGCTGAAAGGCGGAGGCGCGGGCGTCAATCCCGCCTCCACTGCCGAGTAAGGGCTGCCGCGCGGCATCATCTCGCGAGGTGGTGCCTTATAAACGGGTATATCTCTCCCGCATACAAAGATGTAAGCGGCACGCACCTCGATACGTGAGCTAGACGCGGAGCGACGCCAGTCGCCAGCACGGAGTTAGCAGAACCCCAAAGGTACTGAAACGTACGGGCGCGACTGGTAATGCCAGCTCGTGCGCTGCGAACTAGGTAACTGCTGTGTGTCATCATCTAAGAGGGGGGCCCTATAAACGGGCACATCTCTCGTAAGATACGGATGTGGGCGCCACACACCGCGGCAGGCTCTTCGCAAAGGGTAACCCGTGGTGTGGGGGTGAAGCGCGAAGCGGCACATACTTAGCGTCGGGTCGAGGCCACCGGCACGGGGGTTGGCATGGTGGCGTCATGCACTGCCAAATACACAAACACATGCAGGACATAAAGCACCCACTTCGCCCACCTGCCACCCAACCTACTCCATCCATGAGGTGGAATAGAAGGGGACGGGCTCTTTTTTGATCCGTAGAAGAGGCACACGACGTCCGCGCCGCCATTATACATACGGATTCATGGGTCATGCTACGTAGCGGGCACGGTGACGCTGCCTGAAAGGGATGTGCTGAATGATCCGTGCAGCGCGCGCAGCATGGTGGCTCCCGGCATCAACGTGCCGTTCCCAGGGGGTGCTGAAATGCCAATGAAAGAGTAAGGTGTCGGATGTACGGATGTAACATCCCCGTACGGTGCGGAACCCTCGATGGCAATGTGGGTAGCAGCCGAGGTGATCACCCCTCCAACTCCGGAGTTAACCGCGTTCGGAGACGGTTCGGCACCCTGGAGTATCATCTTTCAGAGAATGGACAATCTAAAAAACAACAATAAAGATAAAGGGAACACCAAACAGATGTCCGAGGTAAGTAAAGACAAGGAGCTAACGCTAAAGATCCCGAGGGTGGATAGTTGGAACAGAACCTACAGCGTATCAAGCGGAGCAAGCACTGACAGCTATGGCAGTGCTACCGACAGGAGTATAGCACGGAACCCTGACAATCGCCAGAGGGAAGATCAGGGACTGATGGAGGATCACCAGGCCCTCATCGACGCCATCAAGAAAATTCTGGATGAAATGATGGAATCGACGAAGAGGCAAAAGAACGTCAGCAAAGTCATTAAAGAAGGTATCCCGGCCCCCCAAAACTACTTTGAAGAGCTAGTGGGAAAGAGGAAAGTGAGAGCGTGGAGAACACTCATCACCAACACTCCCAGCCCCTCCACAGCCCAGCCCAAACAGAAGAGGCATAACTCTACCTCCCCAACTTAGCTGGCTGAGAGGGGCAGGAGAAAGAAAAGGAGGAAAAGGGTGGACGAAAGCGCCTCCAACGAGACGGGCGACAATCCGCAGCAAAGTGAAGACTGGCAAAGGGTCCCCTCCACTAGGCAGGAAAAGCGGGAAGCGCAAAAAAAGAAAAACAAGAACAAGAGAAAGGAGAAGAAGGAGGCCCTTAGAGAAAAAAATAAAGGCCCCACAAAAGGAAGAAAAGCGAGAGCAGAGGCAATCGTCCTCAAGCCCGAGCAGGGAAAGACCTACGCGGAGATCCTCGGGAGGATCCGCCAACAGGTTGACCACACCGAGCACCGGCTAACCATTAAAGATATTCGTCAAACCCAAAAGGGTGAGGTCTTAATAGAGATTAAGAAGGCTACGGTCGAGGGCAAGGAGGGTTTCACAAAAGCCTTAAAAGAGGCAATCGGGCAGACCGCTAGCCTCCGCGTCCTGTCACCCAAAATCACACTTGAGTTCAGAGACGTGGATGGCTGTGCGACGCGGGGGAGGTAAAACGAGCTCGCCTTGGTGCCTTGAAGGACTATGCCGGCCCTCTGCATGTGAGGTTTACAGGGCCAAACAAAGTCGGTAAACGGCTAGCCCTGGCAACCGTCACCGAGGAGACCGGCAGGAGTCTGCTGAGAATAGGCAGGGTCCGAATAGGCTGGGTCTATTATGACTTGCGGCTGCGGGTCCAGGTCGAGCGGTATTTCAAGTGCCTCGACTACGATCAGGGGCATAAGGCAGCCCACTGTACGGCCGCCGCTCCAGACTACGTCCCTGCATCAGGCGGTTGCTACTGCGCGCTGTCGAGTCCGTGATGCTTTATGGGACTGAAGTCTGGGCCAACGCGCTGCGTTACGAAATGTATCGCAAGCGCATGGCGGCTGTACAACGGAGGTGCAAACTTCGTATAGCGTGTTTGTATCGCAAGGTCTTGGAAGCGGCATCCATAGTGATCGCCGGGGTAATCCCGGTCGATCTCCTGGCCCAGGAGCGGAAGTCCGTCTACCAGACGAAGGGAATTCTTAGCCAAGCCGAGGGGAAAAAGCGGGCCAGGGAGCAATCCTTGGCCTGCTGGCAGGACCGGTGGGAGCAGGAAACACGCGGAAGATGGCCTGCCAGGCTGATAAGCCAGGTGGGCCTGTGGATCGGTCGGTAGCAGGGAGAAATAAATTACTATTTCACCCAGTTACTGATTGGCCACGGGTACTTCCGCGCGTATCTGCACAGGATGAGTAAGGTGGCGGACCCCAGTTGTATATACTGCGGGTTCGCCAAAGACGACGCCCACCATACATTTTTCAAATGTGGGCGATGGCAAGGGGAGAGGCGCGGACTAGAGAACGATGTCGGAAGGGTAACCCCGGAAGTCATCGTCCCGGTCATGCTCGCCAGCATGGAAAACTGGGGAGGATCGCCAATTTCGCCGAGGATATTCTGAAGCGAAAGAAGGCGGACTTCCCCTAAGGTAAGCAGAAAGTTTTAAGTTGGTAGAGTGCTCCGATGGCAATCACCCTGGTCCCCTCCCCGAAATAATGCCTAACGGCGGATTCCGGGGCGGGGTTTAAAGCCACGAGGGGAGATCCCCTCGATGCACAGTCGGCGGGCATGCATCAAGGGGGTGAGGTTTTAGTGGATAGGCCGGCATCTTCCGTGCCGGAGAGTCCCACACACCAAGGGGCCGGCCCCCTGGCGGTCTATTAAAGATTTCCTCCCTCCTCTAAAAAAAAAAAAAAATATTATTTATGTTGTTGCTGTTATTATTTTTTATAGACAAAAGCATAAATATTTTATTCAATCTAATTTTGTATATTTGTTGTAATAGATATTACAATCTAATTACACAGCCACACAAAAAAAAAAAAAATGTCAAAACCCACGGACCAGACCATATATACCTTATGTTTTTGAGGTCGCT
>JAWWEO010014615.1:0-26327 GCA_035582975.1 Ormyrus labotus
TTAAAAAAAATTAAAATTAAGTTTTTCAAAAATCGAAAATTTACGATAAAACAAAAACAAATAAGCTAAACAAAAAATATTTTTTTGCCGCCATCACAAAATAAAAGCAAAAAAAATGGGCCGTGAACGATGAAAATCCGTTCAGTAGAAGCTGAGATACGGCGTATACACACACACACACACGCACACATACATTCATACAGACATTTTTCAAAAATCATTTATTCTTGTTCCTGACACCTTAAAATACAGTTATAACCGTTTTTTCGAGCAGCTCCAAAAATTACTATCACAATGCTTCCTCTAGGAGGAAGCAAAAAAAGAATCTAAAATTAACAACCTCTCAGCCAGTTAAACTACAAAAAAAAAAATCGCCCGGTAAGCGAGCCGACTTGATTTTATCGTCGCTCCGCAGCGGCCGGATTCCCAAATCCAATAATGATTTGAATGCCGTCGAGAGCAAGACGGAGAGCAAACACACAGCCCCTCAACTCTCTCTCTCTCTTTCTCTCTCTGCGCACCGGTCGGGCTTCACATTATTTCCACCGTGAATCGCAGTAATTTTATAAAGACTTTGAAAATCTCGGGAGCCGGGCTTCGCGCGGCGCCCCGGCCGAGATTGCCTGGTCCATTTACGGCTTCGCCGAGGCTCTAACGCTGGAAAATAATTAGAAAATCGCCCCCCCCCCCTTCTTTTACGTCGGAGAGCGGAGAGCCTCCGACGCGGCGGCTTTGCGAGTTTTACTTGAACGATTTCGACGCGCGGCGCGCGCGCTGTGATTTTTGTGCACCCCGAGGACCGAAGGGGCGAAGGCGCGGAATGAGTTTCGTTTGTCGAACGCTAACGAGGTTAATAATTGGATAATAATAATTAAATAGTGCGGCAGGTGTAACGGGGGAGAGAATTGTAATAAAATATATTTTAATTAAATTTAATTAGAATTTTGTCGTATTGTCGGACGGACTTGACTATCAATTTGTGATTTAGCTACGTTTGGCTAAATTATTTAAATTAGAGTTTAATTGGACTTTTTTTTTGCATGCGAAATCATTACGATGACTCTTAATAAAAGTATATGATTGATTTGAAACAAAATGTGTACATCACTTTTTTTGAATTATTAATAATAATCATTGACAAACGGAAAAAAGTATAATTATAAATAAATTTAAAGTTCTCATATAAAAAGTTAAAAGGGTAACTATTATTATCACTTATTAAACGAGAAACCAGTTTTGATTGCAAAAAGCTGTATAAAAAATGATAAGCACGTAAACTCGTCTGTAGGCATCGATAATTCAAGTCCTACTAATTTCCAGCATATTATATCCAGTTTAAAGACTAGATAGCTTTAACTTTACTATTGTTACGCGGTTCTACGACTTCATCCCCAACCATCACTTGTTTCCCCGGGTCTCCAACATTTCTCTAACCTTCAAAATCAAAAGCAACCCACACTTTCGCTCCGACCAAAAACTATGTGAAACAAACCTTTCGGCTCAAAATTATCAGCAACCCAATAACCCTCCATCCGGAAACGCAAAATTTTTCAAGACGAACGCGACGCTGAATCACGGCAGGCAAGATGTTCGAGAAAGAGCAGAAGCAAGTACAGTACGAGGACGAGGTCGAGAAGGGAATCTGTCCCGAGGCCTGCAGGAATACCGAGAAAACTGATCTGGCAATAGACGCGGAGATGAAGTGCAGGGAAAGGAACAGGCCGAGAGCTTGCCGCGGTATCACGCAGATAGACAGGGAAAATGATTCCGCGCTGAAGACCTTGATGAAAATGTAAGTGGCTTCGTTTGGCAAATTTTCGAACTCCGGGGCAGAGTGGTGACGCTTTCGCGATCGCTTTGTCGATGCGCTCTTAATTTAATTACTTTTACTATTATACAGTTGTATGAAAAATGTTTGAAACTTGATGGATTTGAAGCCTGCCCATAAAGTAAAAATTAAAACTAATATATTTCTATTGTTCCCGAAAAAATCGATACGAACAAACCGAAATGTTTAGCAGCACATCGCGCGATTAAATTTGAACGATCCTAATTTCAAAATAATTCCTGCTGCTTACATAAAAAAATAAGGTCTCAGTTTTGCACGAGCTATAATCAATAATTACAAATTAAAGCATCTACATCTGCAATTTACTTCGACAGGTACGCCGAGAGAATAGAGATTCACCAGTACGCGATTAAAGAGCAGCACGGCGCCTTGTCGAACAGATTGCGCGAAGAGGAACGGCGATTCACTCCGAATTTGCCGTGTCTGAAGACCATCGCGTCGATAACCTCGCTGCCAATGGGATTCGAATACAACACCTTCAACATGCGCAAGTGTTGGTACGGTGGACTTCCCTCGGCGCTCATGTGGCAGTGCTGGAGAGATTTTCGAAAGGTCGGTCGGCACTTTTACAGAAACGAGGGATTTTGAAACATTTTATTTATTCAAATTAATTTTGCTCGATTAGAAAAAGGACGAGCTGGACGAGAAGATCGAGATTCCGTGCAGAAGCGACTCCTTCGACTGGCCGAATTTGTGGCCTTGTTCCAAGCGAGATCCGGTGAAGGAGAAAAAGGTGCACCAGAGGAAGATGAGGATGAAGAAGATTGGAGCTCTGCCGTGCGAAGTCGAAGCTATCGAGTCACCTGGTTAGGATGCTGTTTAAATTTGCTATTTTTTTTTAAATTATTATGCAGTAATATCAAGTTTTAACGAACTCAAACGCACGACCCACGCATTTTTTTAATTCATCTCTAAATGTTCTTAACTAGAATCCAGCGAGGACGAGAAGATGAAGGATTTGGCGTGTCTAAAAGAGCTGGGACACGCCAGAATTCCCCCGACGCTTTCCAGGAAAGACGCGATAATGCTGGTAGACCGAGACGTCGGGGAACGTCCTGGCTTGGTCGAAGGTGAATACTACGCGACGTACGGCCTTTCCTCGAGCAAGTGTTGCAGATCGCTGGCAACTGTCACCCTCAGAGGTCTCACCGGGATGCACATGAGCGAATTAGTGAGAAGCCGCGATGAGTCCTGGAAATTCTGCATGTTTCAAGGTCTCATTGCTTTGCTGGTTAAGACTCAATTGAGGTACGAATCGTAAAATAACGCGCGGAAGATCTATTTTAAAATGCTAAAACGACCTCCGTCTCTTAGGTACAAATTTGCTTGGAACGCAAACATCGACTACATTTACAATCACGCCTGGAATCTGTTCGTTCACATCGGCTATTTAAAGACCAAGCGCAACCAAAGGTTCGACGACGTCCTGGTCTACAACTACAAGTACAACGTGGAGCTCGAGCTGGTTCAGGAGCTCGAGAACACCCCGGCCGTGAGCGGCGGGAGCTTCAAGTTCTTCGAGAAGGCAATGGATTACCAGAGCATGAGGAACAGAAGAGAGCTGACCGTCATGAAGTCGGACTTTGGCTACGAGAGACTGGAGAAGGACTGCTTCAGCCTGATGGTCCATCACTACACGAAGTGCATAGAGAGGTGGTTCAACAAGCTGGACGAACAGTTCACCAATTGCATCTTCAAGGTGTCCAGGTTCTCGCTGGCCTTCTGGCAGGACGGATCCTTCTGGTACCTGTACAATCCTTACCGCTGCGACAGGTTTGGATTCTGGCACGACGGCGGATACGCGAGCATCACGAAATTCTGCTCGAAAGCCGCGCTGAGGCGGCACCTGATGATCCTGATCATCAGGGCCTACTCGTACGTCCTCCGCGAGAAGTCCGAGGAGGAGAAGGCAGCGGAAGCGAGATATCTGGCGTGTCTCCGAGCCTCCGGCTACGATATCCCGGAACAAGTGGAGAAGAAGGAAAAATTCACCTGTCAGATTTACCAGCTGATTTATCACTCCTGCCACATTCACAACGTCAAGCTGCTGCTGCGCACCCCTAGGCAACCCAAGCCTCAAATGGTCGAAAAACCCAAGTGCGACTCGTGCACTTACGATCCGCTGACTCAACTGTCGCCGTTGAATTGCGAACAGACGGTGGAGTTCAGGGAGAAGGAGAAACTGGAAGAGGTGAGGAGCTTTTCTTAAACGATCGCTGTCTCGATGCATTCGAATTTATTTGTGGAAATTGGGACGAAGCTTAAAATAATTAAATATCTGTCAGAGAAACAATGTGAATTCTTTATTTTGCAGCTGGAAGACAAAATGGAAAGACCAAGATGGATCCTACAGAAGAAGATCACTTGGATAAAAGACGCGGAGGAGGACAAGAGTCTGTGCAAGGAGGTAAAAGACGATAACAAATGGCACAATTTCCTGGTCGTGGAACCCCGTCGAATATTTGTGCTCTGGGGCGAGCTTCACATTTCCGATCGAGCTTTCCTGTCCGAAAATCGCGGCAATCAGTTCCTCACCTGCTACGCGGTCTGCGCCGGAATGTCGTTGGTCAATGCCCCCGAGTATTGGACTCATCACGTTATAAACGCCATTGTCGTCGCTGGCGATAAGTAAGCTGAAGCTAATCTATTACTAATTTTGTTTTTGTTTTTCAAATATAATTGTTCCAGGTTTTTTGTGCACTTTTAATATCGAAGCAGAGAATATTTAAAAAAATAACGATTTCCCTTCTAAAATTTCTCCCTCTAACCTCGTTCATTAACCTTCCCAAGATTCTACTCCGAGCGTCGCGTCAAGCTGAACAAAACCAAGTTCTCGCCGCTGAACGAGCTGGACGACGACTGGGACCAGCGCCCCGCGGACAATTTCAAAATCGGCGAGATGGTCTTCGACATGGTGGCCTTGCCCGGCGTCACCGGCCGCCTCTACATGCACAACCACGAGTGCCTCTGGCGCACCCTCGAGCGCTTCTTCCAGCGTCACAGATTCGGCATCCTGGCCTGCGAGAGCGTGCGCCTGGGCCTGTTCAAGCACTGCGGGGCCTATTACGCCTTCGACGCGAGGACGTACGGGCCGCCGATATTCGAGACCGGCAGCGGGATGGCTTACCTGCTGAGGACCTCCTGCTTCCTCGACCTGATCACCTGCATCATCCTGCTGATCGGCTCGTCCGAGTGCAGCAATTTCATTCTCCGCGCGATCGAGATCGTGGGGATTAAGGACAACGGGGGAGGGGTCTGCGGTAAGAGGAAGTGCCCGATGCCGAAATCGTGCGGGGACGACGACGGACGGAAGGGCAGGTGTCCGTACGAGGAGGACAAGAAGAGGGGCAAGAAGAAGGGCAGGAAATCGGCGGCGGAGAGGCTGCAGGACGAGAAGGAAAACGCTCCGAAAGTCGTGTGTCTTGAGCAGGCCGAGTGCGAGTGCAAGTAATTTTTGGACGACGCTTAGGAGATGAGTCCCGAGAATTCGAGTGTCCGTTCGAGAAAGAAAGCGGGGAGTCGGCGGCGGAAAGGCTGCGAGAGCAACGGGAAAATTCTCCAAAAGTTACATGCCTGGGAGCAGGCTGAATGTGAATGTAAGTAGTTTCGGTCTGCATAGGTAGATTTGATCGTTTTTAAGGAATCGGTTGGGGCATTTTTGGGTGAATGGTTTAATTGATCGTGAGAGGATAAGAGGCTTAAAGGGTAGAAGTGGTTCGGATAGTATCAATCGGATAATCCGCTTGAAGATTAGTTTAAGTTCTTGTATTAGAAGTAATCTCCTTTGGGACCAGTTTAAAGGGATTTGAAAAGTGGCTGAGGATAAAAAGTGATCAAAATTATATCACGTATACACGTACGTTGGTGTAATAAATAATTACATTTTGCCAATTTCAGGTCAACTGGGAATCTATGCTTGTGGATATGAAAAACCGTGATTCAGTGAGCAAAAACCATTACAATCTCCGTGATTACAAAAGTACTAAAGTAACAATAAGATAAAAAAGTGAAACATTATACCTGTAACAATATTTCGCGTGAAAAAATAAAAAATAGCACAACTTTTAAAAACTGTAAATAATTAAACAAACAATTGCAATACACTTCCGCAAAGCTCATCCCACAGAATAAAGTAAATTCGACAACAAATAACTCCGAAAGAGGCCCCTCGAACCCTTTGAAAAAAAATCCTCCCGCGCAGACAACCACCTGAACGACCAGCCAATTCATCAGTCCCCGAGCGTCCTTTGTTCCGTCATTAAACGAGGCAGCCTCCCGCGCAGGGTTAGACTCCGGCTAAGAAAATTAAGCAAAGCCCCTCGCACCTCATTGAACCACAATGACTTCTGGCGGCAAACATAATCCACTTTGCCGGTCGCGTCCCCGCGTCGCAACTTCCAACTCCTCTCTCTCTCTCCGCTCAGCGCGGGAAAGCCCCGGAAGGCCCCGGGGGCTTTTACATTATGTACTTAGCTCGAGTTTGGCGCGTGGCGCACGGCGAAAATTACGCGGCCGCGGCCCAAGATCTCGGGGAAGAGGGCCCCGTTGTCCTTTGAGCCAAGTTTGACCTCCTCGGGGAGTCGGGAGTTGGACGCGGCCGATGAATGAAGGGGGCCGCCGCCGCAGCCTGCACTTGACGCACCGTTGCGCACGCCCGAGAATGGACCAGTTTTCGAGGTTTTAAGCCACGGGAAAAAAGGACGTGCCGGACGCTTTTCAGAGCCGCGGACGCGCTGAGTCAAATTTTTAGCCACTTGGAAGGGCTCGTTGACGGATGTGGCTCTCTCGGCTTTTGGCGCCTTTTTTCGGGGAGGGAATTCTTTTTTTTTTTTTTGGAAAATTTCTTCCGCCGCGTCTGGTTCGTTTTGGGAACGCGTGGAAGTAAGAAAGGAGCGAGGATAATGTTTTCGATTATTTTATTATCAGTATCTATTTTTAAGATTAATATTAAATATTCACGATTGTGCGATAGATTGTATTTATTCAGCATTGCGCACAGTAATTAACTGCGAAGGTTCTTAAAAAAGACTGAAAAAATACTAATAGTTTCCGAATAAATGCATAATAATTTGAAGTAAATATTTTCTTCTTTACGTCAAAGTACACCTTCACTTGAAACAGCGATTTTTACGTATGCCCACATTTCACTTTAAACCTGGTGGCATTTGATTCTTATAGTGTCGGAAACTAAATAAAAAAACGAAAAAAGTCGTGCAAAGCAACTGATCTTTATTGGAAAATAATATAGGAAAGGTCGTAAGGTATAAATAAAAAAACATCTATCAAATCTACGATTCAATCAATTTATTAAATGCAACCTTTTTCGTTGAAACATACCGAAAAGGAGGAATCGTTTTCACATGTTTTTATATATATATTTTCATCCTATACGTTTCGTTTATTTTTTTTCAATAATTCTTCGTCGGCGGAAATAAGAAAATCGCTATCACTGCGGATAATCGCGCGATACTCGTGCTATAACTTACTCGGTTTTATACACATTCAGCGTCGTTCGTATTTACAAAGTATATGTACAATCTAACTCGTATTTACATCATCAAAGCAGTTCGATCGGAAAGGGGGGGCGGTATACAATTGCACGCGGCGCAAAAAAATCATCGATGCCACTCTCGGCTCTTCGTCGCGGCCGGACGTGAAAAAAAAACAGCCGCGGCTCTCTCCTTTTCAACGAATATATTGCATCTTTTTGTTCGACTCAATTATCCTAAAACAATCGGCACGCCGTTCGAAAGAGGGAGGGGGGGGGGCAGGAGGGCCCCGGCGCTCTTTTGTGGAAACCGACTCGTGACAATGACCAATATTGTCGAACGTAATGGATTTTTTTTTAACCTGTGCTCTCAATACTCTCCGGTAACATCGCAATTTTTTATTTTTTATTTTTTTTTCACTATAAACAAGAGATCATAGGAAAGGAATAACTCAATTACTACGGGAATCGCGGCGCGTGTTTACCCAATTCGGCGGAACGCTTTTTTTTTTTGTTCGAAATTTACTTTTAAAAAACTGCTATATAACTCGAGGCTTAAATAGTAGAGCGTTATACGCTTATACTTTTTTTTAGAGAGTCGGGTCGTGTACTAAAAGTAATTTTGGTCTTTGCTAATCATTCATACTCTTCGGTCTACCTAATTTTTTTAAAGAAAATAGCGCAAAATTGTCGTTTTAAACTTTAATTAAATTCGGTAATGACAAAAGAATTGGAAAAGTTTATTAATCACCACACTGTTTATAAAAAAGAAAGTTTCAATATTTTCTAAATATCCTACTAATCTACAACGGTCACTTGGGTTAAAAAAGTGTGTAATTAAATTTTCCCTCGATAAAAATAAATTCACTAATCCAACCAAATTCACTTCCTATAAATTTGGGATAGCAAATTAATTTACATATATATCAACCACTTCCTCGCGACTCTTTCAAAAATATCCTTTCCAAAATTAACGATCGCCTTAAAATTTCAATCTCGTAACCCTCCTTCGACCATCAAAGAATATCATACATCCGTTACCCGCCATAAAAACCCGCTAGCAAAGATCATTCAGTACACACGACCTTCCCAACGACGAGATCTCGAGCTCGAAACCAAGGGCACATAAGAAAAGTCGTCGAGTCCCTTATACGCATTCGGTTCTCCTAAAAATTGTCTCCTAAAACGCGGCGATACTACGCGACCTCGAGGTCCGAGCTGTCGGTGTCCTGGTCGGTGTGGTGGTGGTGCTGCTGCTGCGTCTGCTGTTGCTGCTGCTGCTGCTGCTGCCGGTTGGCGTTGGAGAGGTGAGCCGCGGAGACGCGCAGCGGATTGACCGGGACGGGCTCGCCGCCCGGGCCGGAATTGCTGCGGGAGCGCTGCTCGAGCTGCAGCTTGCGCAGCCTCTCCTGCTCCTCGCGCTTCTGCTTGCGCCACTTGGCCCGACGGTTCTTGAACCAGACCTGCAACGGCACAGAGGAAGGTTTTGTGATTAGTTCGAGAATTCTGGGAGGAGGATTTGAGAAATGAAAATTTTGTTTAGAAATTTTTTAATAAAATACGTTATTGCACTGAGAGAAATGTTTTACTAAAAATTACTATACTATATACTATATACTAAAATTTAATATAATTGTAGTAAAAATTGATATAGTTCTATTAAATTTTAGTATGTAGTATACATATAGTACAGTAATTTTTAGTATATAAAACATTTCTCTCAGTGTACCTACATTAAATTAAAAATTTTCACACACGAACTTATAATAAATTTTTCTTTTAACCTTTAATTCATACATTTAAACGTTGCCCGTGACTGCAAATATTCTAATCACATTATAAAACCAGTTCCGCTCCTTCTCAAACTCATTTCTTTTCAATACCCTACATTCGCTTAAACAAAAAAATCCTAAAATAAAAAAAAAAAACGAAAAAGCCCTTCGCCCGCCCACCTCTCAAGCGGCCCCGCCGACATAATAACTCCCCGTAATACCCCTCATATAAGTCAATAAACAGCACAAAGGAAACCTTTGAAAATCGCAGCCGCCGCCGCTGCCGCTGCGAGAGAACTCATATATCGCGCATCATCCGCGTCTCTCTCACCGGGCGCCGCGAGTCTCTCTCTCTCTCCCGCGCACGCGTACCTTACACACAACCGTGAAGCGGAGGAGCTCATTCATTCGCGCGAGCGGCTCGATTGCGGACATAATGGGGGGGAAGCCGCTCTCGATATTATATATTATGTCAAGGGGTGTTCTCCCCGGCGCGCTCTCCCGGCTTTTGATTCCGGAAGGGGGGAGGGGGGAGGGGGCTGCCCGCCCGGGAGATCGATTCGGACAGGCGTGAGCGGGAAACGGGATCGCGCTTATACGTGCGACTGCTTGGGAATCGGGGCTGCGCGCGATGGATTCTTTTTTTCGGGGGCAGGAATTGAGATCGGCTGTTTGCTTTTCGAATGTTGGCGAGAGAAAGCGCGGAGTTTTCGCGGAGGGGCCGCGATTTGGGGGGAGGGGAGGGGGAATAATTTTTAGTTCGCGAATTTTTGGGAAGCGACTCTTTAAAGTAGAATAAGTGAAAATTCACTTATTCGAAGTGTATATGCACATATTCGCCATGTCAAAAGTCTTCCACGTGCAATAAGTGAATATTCACTTATTATGTAAATGACAATCATGTAAGGGCTGAGAAAATTCAAAATTTTCACTTACGAAAAGTTACTTTTTACTTATAAAAAAGTGAATTTTCAAATGCTTAATTTTCAAAATAATATTTTCACTTATTTATGCGTGAAAACCATACTCACTTTCAAAATAAGTGAAAATTTCACTTATTCTACTTTAGAGAGGAGGTTTCTAGATTTGGGTTCTGATTCGAAGAAGTGGGTTTAGTGCGAAATCCCTGTTTAAAAAGTATTGATTTGCTGTTTATTTTGTGTTTTAATGTCGTCCAAATATCGATGTGAAATTGGAATTCAATTATATAAAGTGGACATAAAATAATTAAATATATAATTATTATTTATCAATCAGAAATGTTTTGCAGTTTTTGAATAATAAACTAAACTTAAATAAACATAATTAAATTGTTAATATAAATTATTCGCTAATTATTTCCGTTAATTCCCGTTACTTCTCCAATTTATTTCCCGTTAACTTTCAAAGTTATTTGCGTGATTTCAATTCGTTTGTTAATAAAATATTTCATTAATAAGTGTATTAGCTCGTTTTCCCTCATAATTAATACATTTTATTATTGAAATACTTATGGTTTGCGCGACAATATTCCAATTTAATTCATATTGTAATCGTTATTTTCCCGGTACCTATTAATTTAATTTATTGTTCCAATTTATCATTATCACGGTCACAACAAATGCAAATAACCATATTTCGCAATTCGCGCAATAAAGTATGATATTTTACAAGTTAAAATTCGCAATGAGCTTGGAGCTCAATTTCATTTGGTTTTGAGATCGTGACTCCAAGCGTATACGTTCCATTATATTGTTTAAGTGTACAAAATAAAATATTTATTATTATTTACTGCCTCGTATTTATCAATAATCCAAATTCGTTGGCCGACAAAAATAAAGTCAATTTTTCAATTTCCAGCGTTAATTCACCGAGTCGAAATTCGCCCGAAACCTCTCGAACACCGCTATAGCCAAAATTTTGAAATTCAAATAGCCGAAAGCCCGTCTTAAAACAGAGTCCGCAGAGAGAATCGCTTACGCGCGTCGAATCTAATCTACTAAATCGGCGGCGTCGGCGTTCGGATCATTAAACCAACACGCGAACAGAGAGAGAGAGAGAGAGAGAGAGAGAGAGAGAGAGAGATTGCACATATATATCAAGTCAACAAATCAGATTCCCGGGCCCTTTCACACTCGCCTCGAACGCAAATACAAGATTATGTTTATTCATGTATGCTCCGAACGGGGGGAGGGGGAAAAACGGCGCGTATATGTTTAGGAAGGGCTTCGGCAAACACGCGCCGCCATTGTGCCGCGCCTCGTAAAACCGAGAAAACTGTTTTCCCTCTCGAGAGGAGCCTCGCGCGCGCGGCTAATATTCTTTCCGCGTCACGGTTGCGTTTCTCGGGCGCTCTGTTTTTATAGGCGGAGAGGCCCTCTTTCGGGGAGGCTTCTTCTTTTTTTTTTTTTTTTTGTTCTCACTCTTTCAGCCGGGGATTGGTTTTTGGACTAATCTTGATGAGGCCCTTTTGTGGGGTGGAAATTTGTATTGGGGCGTCGGGGAATGGAGAGCGTTTTTTTCGTACGCAAATAGCGATGATTATGACCGTTCCGTGTATTGAAAACGAAATGGTGAAATTCAATTTAAAGGCAACTGATTGAGAAATCATCGTCGCGATAAAATAATTATTGTGTATTAAATATTAAAAATTTAAGCCACAGCTGTTATAAAATGTAATAAAAAAAAAAAAAAATAAAATTTTAAAGTGAAAATTTGGAAATACAACATTTATGCTTATGAAACTTTTACCATGATCAATAATATAATAAAAAAGGCAAAAAATGACTAAAACGCGTTGAAAAATATCTTACAGGAATTCCTATACCGTTACCTCATAATATTCCAAAAAGTTTATCTTAATAGCTTTATAATTACGGCGAACCACTTAAAATGCACCTGACCGCGGAAACCGAAACCCGCCGCCTCCCCAAACAACGCAATAAACATCCGTATCTCCGTTCAAACAATCCTCTCCAAAAAATCCACCTGACGCGAAAGCAGCAACTTATAACCAAGCGATATATTCCTTCCGACCAAAAAAAAAAAAAACTCCCCATATCTCCATCCCTCGTAAACCTCCTTCGTTCCCTTATCTGCTCTCCGGGCTTTGCGCCTAACCTCAAGCCCGGAGTCGCGTCCCACTAATTCTCGGCAAACACTCAGCCAGGTGTATACGTGTATATATCATTCGGAGGAACGGGGGGAGAGGGCAGACTTTCGGCTTTCCCTTTTTCTGTAAGTACACACACGGGTGGTCCTGGATTTCTTTCGGAAAGGAGAGAAAGAGAGGGAGAGAGAGAGAGGATGAGGAGAGGCTGGTTGGCCCCGCGATTATCGTTTTGAGAACGGTCGCGGGACGCTCGTCGGAGGTGAGAAAGATTCGGTCGCGCTTCGATGGAGCAGAGTGAATTGGCATTGTGCGATTTTTTTATTCGGCGAACGATGCGCCGGGAAAGCCGAGGCCTTACTTTAAGAATTCAAGTAACGCGGAATTTATTTCATTTGAATTTATTTTAATATTAGATATTTTATTAGCGTTTCGAACAAGTATACTCTTAGTATATTACGCGATAAACCGCATTTCTCGCAATCAGCTCGATTCCCTTCTTCCCAGCCTGCCCGAAACAACAATGAAATTACCCTCTCCTCCACCAGGCATCAACCAAACGCTCATTCATCAATTTTCCATCGCGGTTCTCCTTTTAAGCGATATCGGCAAGCCAGCCGGCTAATTCACGGCGATCGCGTATGTATGCACAAATTTACACAAAAGATCTCTCTCTCTCTCTCTCGTCGCTCGCCGGGCGATATTTCAATCAGCTCCGCGTCCGGCGCGCGTATATATATTTACCGCGGTGTATACATCGGCGCGGCGCGACGTAATCTACTGAATAATATATTATAAAAGCCCCGGCAGCATAATCGCCGCGGAGCACAACGTTCGCGCATTACGCGGTCAAAGCGCTTAATTCCGACGCCCGCGCACCGTGTTCGCACAATGTTCGCCGCGCGCCGCAAACAATGATCGCGCCGGCCGACGCCACGCGACGACGCGGGGCTTTGCAATGTCAACCGCGGGGACGAAGGAACGGGGAGCGAATTTTTTTTTTTTTGTTTTTTTGGGTGATTGTTTTTGTATACGGGGCTGCGAAATTGTGTATAATGATTCGGGGAGTCGAGGTGATTTCGCGATTGATTAATTTTAATGTAATTGCGCATTGAAATCTTGCGGTGAATTATTGCGTTAAGATAATCTGCGGCAATCGCATCTAGCATTAATGTTTGTTTGCGACTTATGTCGTAGTGTAATTAATTAAGTGCATTATTATTTTGGATGTTTTAATCTGCTTTAATGATCACAAATATAACTAATGTTTCAATCAAACATTCAAACAATATAAGTATACGATTTTCCGCGCATTAAATTTAAAAAATAAAATTAATCTACTATTTCCAAATGCAGCGTATATTTTCTAATATCCATCGACCGAGAGATCCACGAAAAAGGTCTAACGCAAACGAAGCACTTCTAATTAATTCGAGGAACAGTCCGTGTAAGCACACAATAAAGAAAATTCAAGTCAAACACGGGGCTTTCAAGCGCCTCCGCCAAGCTCAAAATCTCATGTTTAAACTCGATTCAACGAGTACTTATAAGAATTCCTCGAGTGCGTACAGCAGGGCTTAAAGTTTTCCGTGTTCTTGGAAGCGGAACCGAGAAAAAAACAGAGAGAGAGAGAGAAGAAAAAAAAGCCAACGGGATCCGCGACAAATTACTTTTCCCGGTATCGAAAGGACTTCGGGGGGCAAGCCGGTAATGTTTTCCGAGTGATTGTCACGCACAATTAATAAGGTATACGTTTGCTCGGGGCACCCCGGGCACACAATGGGAGGGAAGGGGGGATGAGTCGAATTTGTCCGCCGTCGTGTTTGCCGTCTACGAAATTGTGTCGCCAAAGCTCTAAAGTGTGTCTAGACCTTCGGATCGGCGTTCGGTTTCGGGTTTGTGTGCTTTACTCGACGACGAAATTCGTGCTGGTTTCGATGGAAATAGAGCTGCTTTCAATTTTTTAAGCGTAGTTGTACGCGCATCGAAGTAATGCGTTACGCAATGATGAATTTTATTTTGAAAATTTCGTAATAATTCCTGGGTTTCCTGGAGAATCATAAAAATTCAAGGCTTTTTCATTGAAGCTAACAAAAAATAAAATTTATTTAACTTGAAATCAAAGTTTTAATCAATACTGCACGTATAACATCAAATGAAAAATATAAAGTTCCGGGTAAATACTACTACCGCAACACAGAGTCTAAACCTCCACGAACTTTATCGTTCAACAAAAACTGTTCGCTGAAATCCACGAAATCCTGATAAAACCGTAAAAAACCTCCTTAAAAATTCAATTTTGCTCTTTTCACAAATTCTTTCCGCGGAATTATCACCTAACAATCCACTCCGCCAAATCGAAAGGCAATAAATTCATCAATCAACCCTTCCCTCTCCCCAAAAAACCCGCTCATCATCACTCGTCGCCTCACCTCTATTCTCTCCTCCTTGAGGTCGACCTGGAGGGCTAACTGCTCCCTGAGCAGCACGTCCGGGTAGTGGGTCTTGTCGAAGGTGGCCTCGAGCTGCTCGAGCTGCTCCTCGGTGAATATCGTGCGGTGGCGCCGCTTGCGCTTCGCCATCGGGCCGACGCCCGGTCCCGAGCTCGGGCTCAGCTGGTACGGGTGGCCGCCGTGGTAGAAGGCAGGCTGGCCGTGGAGGCCCGCCGCCGCCATCGCCGCCACGTAGCCGCTCGGGTTGTAGAGGCCCGGGTACGCCGCCGCTGGAAGAAGGAACGAGGCGAGGGGGGTGGTTAGAAGGTGGCTGTGTGCAGTTTGGGGATTCGTTGATATAATTAGATTTGGAATGCAGAAGTATTATTTGTATGAATGTGCAGTATAATACTTTCATTTTTAAAATCTATAAAAAAAAGGATGTAAAACTTGATCATGTTTAATTTAATCAACCCTATGGGAAAGTTCACCATTTTTTTAAGCCATTTCACTAATTGTAGATCAAATTTGGGCAATATACAGACAATTGGCCAAAAATTAGCGAAATAATGGTGAACACTTCCTACAGGGAACGTACAATATTTTTTAGTCATAGGCCGATTTTTATTGATTTTGAGTTTGATATTTTACAAATTTTGCGATATGGTCTACATTGAAAGACGCAGCTTCGGCGTGAAATATTTCGCACCTGCTAAAAAGACTTTCCACTGCAAACTACTTTCATAAAAAAAAAGCATCGCCGATCCACAAATCCTCAAAAAGCTCCTAAATTCCAGCGTCCTCCCAGCCGCGATCTACACCCAGAAATTAAAAAAAAAAAAAAACCATCTCTCCACACCGAACTCCACCCCCGTCTTGGAAAAGACATAAGTCCGGGGAATTCCCAGGCGCCGCCGACAGCGAGCAGAGGGGGTGGGAGAGCTCCTCGGGCGAAGAAAAATATCGAGCGAGTCGCGCGCTTAAGGCGATCCCGGGGGACGTTTTACGAAAAATCTCGAGGCCATAAAAGCAGCTTAAGCATAATGTTTGCCCGCGGCGGCTCCGCGCCGCCGCCGCCGGCGCATTGAGACATATATACTTCCGCGGCGATATTTCGCGTCGGATTTTACGCGCGCCGCCGCCGCCGCCGCATCGTTCGAGCGTGACAAACGCGGATTTCGCGCGGAAGTGCGATCGGCGAAAAAAAGTGTTTGGGAGAACGCGCGTTTTTTGCGGCCTGGAAATTATTGACGACGAAAGTCGAGGGAGATATATTTTGTTTGGGGATGAATGTTTTAGGAGTGGCCGATTTTTTTTTTTTTGGAGGAGAGGAATTATGGATGGGGGTAAATTGAGAGCGTTTTTACGCGGCAGCTGGAAGGAGTTTTGCGGATTTGGGAGCAATATTTTTGTATAGCGGATATTTTTGTTGGGCGTTGATAAACTTATGTGGGGAATTGATACTGAAGATAGTCAAGTTTAAATATCATTAAAAGTGCATTAAGGAAGGTAAGAATAAATTGGAGAATCAGCATTCATTTTGAATTGATAAAATTTAAACCTCGAGATACATAAATAAAACAGAAATTTTTGTAAGAAAACGATGAAATTGCATTAAAAACCGTTGTAACAATTTTTTATCTCATTCAACTAAAAAATCCCTTCCTTCCTCACAGACGCATCATCCTGCAAAGTGCAAAAAGCATAATAATCGTCACTCCCATCGAACCGTCCGCCATTCAAAAAACTAATCAGCTTTACCGCCAAACTCGGAATTAAATTCGCAGGCATCCTCGCCAAAAGAAACCGCCGGATTTCCATCTCGCCTTCTTACCTCCCTCGAGCGAAGCAGCTTCGGCGAGAGAGAGAGAGAGAGATTTTTCTGCATCCGCGGGCGCCTCGCGCCTCCAAATCCCCGGGGATTTTCGCCTCGGGATCTTTCCCGTCCGAGCGGCGCCCCATCCTCTTTTCGCGTTTCGCGCCTAAAAACGCGCCGGGGGGGGGGGGGGAATCGAGGAATTTTTTCCTCCGCGGAGCGACTATTACTCGAGGCCTTTCTTTCCCGCCGCGCCGCTTTGTAAGACGATTTGCGCCGGGAGCGAAAATCCCCGGGGAATATTTTTCGGGGGTTCGCGAAAAAATTTTGCGAGTTCTCTTGCGAGGCCGGGAATTACGACGTGCCGTTGCGCAATGCTCGGGCGAACGGAGAGCGCGCGGCTGGTCGAGTTATGCAATCGCGCTGCGATCTCGCGGGGGATGGAAATTGATGGAATTTGATGAATCGGGTTTCGTAATTGATGGCGTGATTCTTTAAAGGAACTTTATTTAGTCAAATAATGCTTTAGTTCGCGGGATGTTTAACGGTTTTTTTTCGAGAGTATTGATGTTCTAATTGTTAGTACAATACTTTACATAAATATGGAAATGGTGTTGCAGGATAAGAAGTAAATTCTTGCAATGTAATTACGTGCTTATGTACTTGTAGTAATAGTACTTTAGTGTCTTTCAACGTTTTAACATTTTACCTTTTTCATTAAAGCCTTGCGACGTTTTAAGCTAAAGCATTTTAAGTTAAACTAATCCACATGAAAATAAAAAAATTTCACCCTACAATACTCTCACTGCAAGTACATTTTTCTACGCAAGTTGGATATGAAACCAAAGTATTTTATACCAATCAATTCGTCTTTAATTTGACAAAAGTAATACTAAACGAAGCAACACTTTCCCGTCGATAAAATTCAAATAACCTCGAACCAAAACCGAGGCAGCTCGATCAACAAAAAGAAAGAAAAAAACCTCAAACTCACCGAGAAAGTCCGCGGGCGTGAACGCGAGATGATGCAGCTGCTGCTGCAGCGCGGGATGCACCGCCGCCGCCGCGGCCGCGGCCGCCACGTTCCTCGCGTTGGCCACCCCGGCGGCTGTTCCGGCGGCTCCCACGGCTCCCTCGCCGCCGCCCTGCATCGCGGCCAGACTCGCAGCCGCAGCAGCAGCAGCCGCCGCTGCCGCCGGCACGTTGCCCATCGGCCTCGGCGCGAGGATGCTGTCGATCGTGAAGAGGGAGGCGGCGGTCGTCGAGGCGGCGCCGCTCGCCGAGGTGCGGCCGCCGGCCGTCGTCGTCGTCTGGCCCCTCAGGTGGTGCAGGTGGTGGTGGTGGTGGTGGTGGCTCTGGAGCTCGGGCGATCGCGAGTAGAGGAGCCGCGTGGTGGCCTGGTGGTGGCCGAAGGGCTGCTGCGGCTGCTGCTGGTGGTGCAGCGGCGACGGTGACTCGGTGGTGACGGGCGAGCGCGACGAGTCGCCGCTGTAGCCGCTCTCCACCATCGTCGCACCCCGAGAGTCAATCCTGCCGTTTATCCTGTCCTCGGGGCCCTGCTACTTCTCGTCTCGCAAAAGACCTGTCTCTCTTTCTCTGTGTGGCGGTGGGTGTTCGGGGGGTGGGTTTCGGTTTATTCTCACGGGGCCGTCATTGTCTCTGTCGCACTGTCCACTGCATCACCAGCACTGATGGGTCAGGCCGCCGGCGACAGTCGTCTGCAGGAGGCGCCGAGCGGAACTGGCGCTGCTGCCGAGCCGGCTGCTGCTGCATCCCAAAGCGGGCCGGAGTTGAATTCCGGCTGGAGCGCCGCCGGCCGAGCCTGGCAGCGCGCCGTCGATCTGCCGTGCGGCGAGGACGGGGGTAAGGGGGCGGGACTTCGGGGGACGCCTACCGCCGACTGCTACCCCCGGAGGTATATTGTACGCGATGCGAGAGCCGCGGCGCTGGATGTGCCTTATTTCCGAGGGTAGCTGCGCGGAGCCGCTGACGGGAGGTGAGGTGTTTTTTACACAGCTTTTTCCTTGATTTTCTTGATGTTTGTAAATAATTCCGGGGGAATTTTGCATTGTAAATTGTGTTGGTTGGTAGGAGCTAAGTAGCGCGATGAGTGAAGGATTTATTTATAGACTGTAGAAAAAGTGGGCAAATTTTTGTTGGTAAGTTTGGAGGAAAATATTTTTTAGCTTCTTTTAGAACATTATTATCAATTAATTGTACTGATAATAAATATTTAATTCTTTAGTAAAAATATGCACAATCGCAGATCTTTTATTTTATATAATTGTTTTTAAATTTAAAAAACTGTGTAATACAGATATAATTTTATCTTTACAGTCAATTCAATTACAACTATTATTGAATATATACTTTTTTCTGATAAGGGATATTACATATTTTATAAATTTAATACATAATTGTTTTACGAATATAAGCTTACAGTAATTTTTTTGACAAGACGCTATAGAGCGCACGGTTAACTACCAGTATCTATGAACGATTTTCATCTCATATATCATAGTTTCATTGAACATTATTTATATCTTGAATACATTATTTGTATAATCAAGTACATATTATCTGTACAAAAAAATCCAAGGCTTCGTAACCCGTTATTTTATAAGCATTTTTATTTGTACTTCTCCTTATGCTTATTATGATTCCTAATTGAAACTACTACCTATCTTTTATAAATAATCATTTAATTGCTAAGGAGTGAAACATTGTATTATTTAAAAAGTAAAACTAATGGTTATCCTGTCAAAAAATGTTTTTTCTTCTTAACGTTTTGACCCTAAAAAAAATTCTTCTAAAGAGCAATATAAAATACTAATCACAGTCTTAGCAAAACCAGTTGGAACATCACGAGTATCGAGCGCAGCTTAAATTACCAGTACGTTTTTATAACTTAAAAACTCATTAACTTTCCATACGACGCTCATCCCCAAAACCCAGCTTCGATCAAATTCAAATTTTCTCGAAAACCAATGGCCATCGCGGCTAATCGAAACTCGAATCCCGCTCTCTCTAAAAAAAAGTCAGCGATCGTTAATTCCCCCCGCGCCGACGTCCACACAGGCGCAGCAGTCAGGCAAGCAGATCAGTCTGGCAGTCAGCTTCGCAGTATCGCATAATTGCGATCGCGATGCGCGCAATAGCGCATAAGCGCATGACGCGAAAAAGGGGCAATCTCTCTCTCTCTCTCTATCCGAGCTTCCACCTGATGGGCGGGGCGCCTCTTTCGCCCCGCCCCACTCTCTCTCTCTCTTTCTCCTTCCTGTCACCCGTGGAGGTGGAGGGAGCAGCCGCGCGAATATCTATTTATTGCCAGATGGCCGAGATGAAAAATGCCGCGCGCGCGCGACAGACAGAGAGAACGAGGAATGAATTCGCAGCCGGGCTCGTATTTTTCGATGGATTATTCGCGCGGACGGCTCGTGCGTGCGGATTCGAAGGTGTTGCGCGGACTCGGGCGAAATTGAGTGATACGGGAGGCGATCGGGGGTTTTTGTCGTCGGCTGAATTTATGGTTTTGGGCATTGTTTATTGAGAAGAGGTAGGAACTCTTTACAGGGGTTGGTTGGTAGGAAACATTTCGTTTAAATTCACTAATTTAGTATAGTTTTGATAAATTTTAGAATTAGATTTCAATATTCTTAAATATTTATTTGCATAACGAGCGCGTTTAAAAAATTGCTAATTATTTTTTTAATAAGTGCACCGTTACAGTTTATATTCTAAAAGATATATAACTCAGAAAGGTGAATGAGTTGCGGCAGTAAGTATCCGAATCGTTGAAAACGTCGTTTTACAAATAAAAGAATCAATTACGATAAAAATAATTTTAATAGAATATCTTTTGTTCAAAGAATCATTACAGAAACTCCCAGCCCATATTCGTCAACTAAAAAACACAGCCGAACAAAATCTTAAGCTCCCTCGAAGATTATTATTAAATTCCGCCAAAAATTTAAAATTCCAACTCTCGAAAATCCACCCCCAACCCCCGCCGCCGACTCACCCTCCGCCATCCTTCCCGCGCCTCAGCCCCGACGGATCCTCGGGTCTCGATGTCAATTTAGCGGACGCGACGCGCGGCGCCGGGAGGAGGGAGGCGCGTGGGCGTATCGAGGATGCGCGCCTTCGGGGAGGGGCGGCGGGAGGAGGATAATCGGGGGGCGAGAGGGGAGGGGAGGGAGGGAGGGGGGAAGAGTCGATCGTTGGCGCGCATTACGAGTCTTTATGGGCGAGAGCGACACGCGCTGCCATTGGACGCCACGGCTACGAAGCGCTTGGGCCGATAATGTGCGCCGAGTGTAATTGACGCCGATGCTCTCGCCGAGCGACGCAGATTTCTTTCTTTCTTTCTTTTTTTTCGTTTGGGGGGAGGTTTAAGAGAGCGAGAAGGGTTGTTTTGTTAGGACGCGCGGGGATTTGTAATGACTTTTTGATGAACTGGAGGAATTGTGAGGAAGCGTTCGAGCAGTTATTAGCGATTGGTTTGTAAATTGGAGGATTTTCGAGTTGGTAAGTTTGTGGTAATTAACGAAAAAAATTATTATTATTATTGTTTTGTAAAGCACTAAATAAATTAAAGAAACCGCTGTTTTTAGTAAACTGTTTAAAAAAAAAAGTTTAAATTCAAAAGTATTCAAGTTACCTTTTGTTTTTTATGTAAATAATTTTTTATCAATGTTTAAAATCGAAATTATTCTAAAAACAATATTACAATACTTTACAAGTGAAGTATTTTTTGTTCAAAAAAAGGGAACATACATCCTAATGGTTTCCTAGAATCTTTTGCTGATAAAAAGAGGACGTATCTCTTATATTCTCGTCTGCTGTAGCATTAAAATGGTCAGGGACACTTAAGATATATTCCATGTTATAACTACATATTACTTTGTCGTAGTATAAAGATTTTAGTAACATGTTTTAACCGCAAGGTGGAGTTCTGGAATTCTGGAGTGTCCCATACTCAATTAAAGTATCTTGAGATCATTTAAGCTTGCTTTGCCTCTAGTAATAATAAGATTGACTTAATTTCAAAGACTATTAAAAGTATTATACATTGCAAAATGAGCACTTCGAACAATAGTGCTTTCTGCTTTGGTTTTATGTTTATTTTAATTCTGGTAGTATTTTTGTTTGTATTACTATCAATTGGACTATTCGGCTATTATGTAATCAATTCATTGATGTACTGATGTAATCCAGTCATTGTTTTCTTAAGCCGGTACAGACATAAAAATTTAAAAAATGGACAATTTAAAGAAATAAATATCTAATAAATAATTTAAAAATTAGTTAATTAACAACTTAAAAATTTAAAGAGCACTAGTATCTTACATAGACAAGTATTTCCAAATAGTTGTCTTATTAATTTCGGAACTGCGATTAATTCATGGAAATCGAACAATATGAAAAATCAAATGAAACCAACCAACTGTTTTTTAATAGATAGGATTTGTTTTTATTTTCTAAATGTGAATTATTCTATAAAGCACTAATCGTCACTAATTATTATTATTTTGTAAAGCACTGAATATCAACTGCACGCGTGAATGGTTTAGATGAAATTTTTTAAAAATTGCGATGGAAAATAGAAAATAAATGGAGAAAAAGCTCGCTGTTATTATCAGAGCGCGAACCTTTGAAATTTAAAGCAGAATGAAAATTTTTTTTAATGGACACGCCTTAAAAATAGAACCGATAAAGCTTTTTTCGCGATCGCTAAAAATCGATATGTAAATGTAAGTTGTCGGTATACTTTCAACGAAACAATAAAAAAAATAAAATATATATAATTATACATTTTTTTTCACCAGAGCATTCAAACGACTAATTATCAACGAATGCAAACTGCAACCATCGAGAAACCGTCCATTTCACTTACAACGGCAAACAATCGGATTTTACCCCTGAAAAATTCACTGTCCGAGAGTCGCTAAAAAATTAACGCTCCAAATCACCCTCCTCGCTCTCTAGCCTATTTACCCAACTTACACGGCACTAAACCTAAATCCACAAAGTGCCCCGTCCTCTAGGAAAAAGAAAACCTTTCGAAGAAAAGGGCCGAGTAGTCCCCGCGTGGTCCGCCGAGAAAAAACGGCCGCAGCACTGTGTGCCTGCACACGGAGAAAAAGCTGTCTGTCCCTCTCGCGAAATTCCTGGCGTCCCCGTCACGGGCGATCAGCGGTCCGGCGCTCTCCCGTCTCTTCAATTATTCAAATGCCTCGCGCGCGGCTAATAATATAAAACCGTTGTAATGCGCATTACGCCGTATACAGCCTTTTTTGTCCTCGCCAGGGGAGGGGACGCGAAAAGGGGATGGAGTGGAAGGGAGAGGGGGGCGATATCGTTTATATATGGCGGAGGTATAGTTTACCGAGTTTACTCTTACTTAGCAAAGCGACGAAAGTCCCCCGAGCCAACTAAACCCTCGAATCGGCTCTCGGCGGGCCGGGATATCCATCTGTGCGCGCGTATGGGTGTACGTGTGTGTGCTTTCTTAGCTCCGGAAGTGTCGCTCGAGCTCTTTCTTTCCCGCTGTGGGCGCTTTATCTAGGTTTTGGGAGTGACGACACACGCCTCGTTTCTCATCTTATTACGGGGCTGTATTTACCTGCTTAAAAGCTCGGGGAATTTCTTCTTTATTGCCTTTGAAACTTGTGCTCTTTTAGGGAGTACCTGCATGACGACGATTGTTTTTTAATTTTGATACGACGGTTAATTGAAGTGTAACAGTTTGAAATTACGAAAGAAATTCTAAACACAGCTCAAGAAATTTTTAATGTTCACGTGTAAAAAAACTCGAGAAAATCTAGAGCTTCTATATACTTTTCTACTATAATACAAAGTTGCATTTATTCCCCAACTGGCGTTGCAACAAAATCCCGCGTCGTTGTAATAATCTCGCATATCTGCATAATCCACCTTAAAACAAACTTAACTAATCACATTATTCCTCTAATTCCACTCGCTTTCCCTCTCTCCAAAAAAAAAAAAAAAAAGAAGCAACAAATAATACGCTCCGCGCAAAAAAAGCAGCTCTCGCTCCTCTCCTCACGCTCTCCGACGCATTACCATCTTCCTTTGTGCGAGCCGAGCCGTGAGCGTATAACATTTCCAGGCACGAGGCGGGCTGCATACATCCGTCCGCGGATCTGCCAGCCTTAATCCTAATCCGTACGTTAATCGCGGCTCGATCCGCAGAACCAGTCCGGCTGCGGCTCAATGGCTGCTCTTGCCATCGTCACTCCGGGGTTCTTCATCTTCCATGTATCCCCCTCTCCCCCCTCCCGTTGCGCTCTCTTTACCTTTTCCGGCGCGTCTAAACGCTTATAGGTGCCCCCCTCCTCTTTTTTTTTGGGAGGGGGGGGGGACCTTTGTGACGGCGATCCGGGGAGGGCTTTTTTGTCGCGTAATACGGGTACAGATGCCGCGTTATTAGCGGACGGCATGAATGCGTAATGAAGATTATTCGAGCTGGACTGCTGGAGGTGAGTTTGATAGGTGGATGTCGTGGGTTGTTAACCGTTGGTAGGCAGAGTGTGAGTTTTGAATTGATAATTATATATACTTTTGAAAGATTTTACACGTGGACGTTTGGGTTTGTAAATTTGAAACGAAAAATCGAGTTTGTATAATATAAATGCTTGGATAAATATGTAAATAAATAATGTATGGGATGGTTTATGCATATCATAAATGTACAAAGTTAACAATGAATACTCGGCAATTACCGAATGGTGAAGGAGATTCATCCATTCCTCCAGGAACCTTTGAACTTTGATCTTCTTTCTGTAATTCATCTAATATTGACTTAAATAAATCAAGTGAAATCAGCAATGGATTCTTTTACATTGCCAAGTACAGCAATACCAGAATGGGCAAGTTCCATATCTGAAGATCAGTAGAAAGAACTCATTCATCGCGTTAAAGAAATACAAAAGTACAAAAAATGAATGTGAACAGTATTATTTAAGAATATTATTTTGCTCTTTTCATTTATGTACATACTCAATTTTAAAGATGAAAGTTAAAACATTATTTTTGTTGTTAAGAAATGAGAAATTAATCAAATTTAGCATATGTTTATAATAAGTAATTTAAGAGTGTACTAAAGTAACATAATGAAAGTTATAAGTTAAAGAAACAGCTATTTTTAGTAAACTGTTAAAAAAAAAGTTTAAATTCAAATTATTCAAGTTACCTTTTTTTTTTTATGTAATTAATTTGTTATCAATGAAAGTAATACAAATTATTTTTTGAATCCTGTTTACATTTGAAATTTTTCTAAAAACAATATTACAATACTTTACAATGCAGTGAAGTATTTTTTGTTCAAAAAAGAGAACATGCATCGTAACGGTTTCCTAGTATGTCTTATGCTGATAAAAAAAAGGACGTGTCTCTTATATTTTCGTCTGCTGCATCGTTAAAGTGGTCAGGGATATCTAAGATACTTTCCATGTTATAACAACATACTTTGTTGTAGAGTAAAGATTTTAGTAACATGTTTTAACCACAAGGTGGAGTTCTGGAGTTCTGGAGTGTCCCATACTCAATTAAAGTATCTTGAGATTATTTAAGCTCGTTCTGCCTTTAGTAATAGAAATATTAAGGTTGATTTAATTTGAAAGACTCTTAAAAGTATAATAAATTTAAAAATGAACTCTTTGTTCGATAATTCTTTTTTCGTTAATTTTGTGTTAATTTTAACTATGGCATTAACTATTATTATTTTATTACTATTATTTGGACTATACGGCTATCATGTAATCCGTTTTTTGTTTTTTAAGCCGATGCAGAGATAAAAATTTTAAAAATTAACAATTTAAAGAAATAGATAACTGTTTTGATTATCGGAAGATATCCAAAGCAGTTAAGTCTGACATTTTATTAGCAGTTATGTCGCTAGAATTGGAAAATGTTCAAATGATGTTATATGACTATTTTTTGTTTTAAAGTGTAGAATGTCCTCAGCTAAATCTGAAGATTAACTATCAAAAACTAAATTTTTATTTTTCTTGTGGCATAAATATGAAATTAATTTTATTTTTATCAATATGGACGTATACATTAAATCTATTCAATATTATTGCTATCGCGACATATCGTATAATCTAAAGCACTTATTATAGATTTATTTCACGTACCCCGCAAAAGCGCCATGCAGAACTATTTGCTAAAAAATTGAACTGCTAAAATAGTTTATAATTACAAATCCTTTTTATCAGTGGGTTGCTATATTTACGCTAAATCCATTGTGTATCCTTTTATACTTTATACTACATTTAAATCTATTTGTACGCTAATTCTATGATAAAATATAAGTTTGGTTATATCAATCGGGTAATTTCATATATTTTTAAAAGTCTTTCATGCAATGAGTTACGGTACTAAAAAAAATTAAAAGTAATTTACTTCTATTTACAATAATAAAGGGCAATGTGTATTAACGTTATCAATTGCCAGTATCTACAAACAAGCTAATGCTTTTCATCGCATCTATATTTTCTGTAGTCAATCAATATTAGATAAAACCAGACACACGCATGCGTCTTACACCCAACGTCTCCCAGTCCTTCCACCCAATTTCCCCCGAACACTGCGAAAAAAACCGCCCGATCCCGCGCCTCCAACACCTCCCAGCAGCGCGCACAAAACACCTACCGCCGAGGCTCGCATCGGCGGCGGAAATAAATCCCCGGCGCCGGGAATACGCGCGAATCCAATAAAGGCAGAGCGACCGAAAGTGCTTTGGGCTAATCAGAGAGGCCGCCGCGCTTGCCCGCCTGCCTGCATTATTCCGCGAACGCGCGAGCCTATCCGGGATCCGGGATTATCCGCGGAGCGCGCGCGGGATTATAACCCGAC
>JAWWEO010014636.1:0-26282 GCA_035582975.1 Ormyrus labotus
GCGGCTTTACTAGACAGTATGGTAATTTTTACAAGATTATTTGTAATTTTTACTATACTTTTTCTCTCAGTGTAATATTTCATCGTGTGTTTTATATTGATCTCAGACATATTTAAACGAATAAAACGGTTTGAAATAAAGTGTCTCATCCGAGGTTGCAAAGAACATTTTCTCTGCCAATAACGTATAGTATTTAAGAATTTTAATAAAACTGTTTCATTAGCATTTTAAGAGTTGCTAAATATTATAATTTCACTTTTAAACCCCCGCAGATTAACCATTAATCCGACGCTTCTAATAAAATTTTTTCAAAACAAGCCAAAAACTATTACAGCGATTCGATGCGCGACACAAAACATTCGATCGCCAGCGACGTCCAACACCATCAGCCGCATCGATCCTCGTCACCTCGCAAAGCGCAACTCCCAACCCCCAAACCCTCGCCCCGATCAACGCGCCGATCCCCCCAAAAAAGCAGCTCATCCTCGCGCAGGGAGACCCCCGCTTAATTAACGCGATCGCTTCGTCCGGTCCCCCTCGCAAAGAAGCCCCGGTCGGTAGCGCGCAGCTTGCCTCTCCTCGCACCTCGCCAAGTTTTAATTAAACGATGCCTCAAATGCAAACTATCCCATTAGGATCGCCGATGGCGCGTCGCGTCGTCGTCGTCGTCGTCGTGCCCGCGAATTCGGTGCGCGCCAAACTCCTTTAGGCGCAAAAGTCAGAGCTGCGGTCCGCTTCGGAAACTCTCGGACTCTCGTCGTTCTCCCTCCCCTCCCCGCCCCGTCGGAATCGGTGGTATAATTGGACTACTCAATTCCCCGCGTGCGCAGAAGCTTTTATCCCCGGCGACGAGTCGTAATTTAAGAAAGTTTCCCGGGCCGCGAGAGAGCGAAGGCTGTTCGCAGGGGATTACACGGGCAAGCGACTACTGCCGCAGTTGCGGCTGCGAAACGACGACGACGCCCCGGTTCGAACACACACACACCCGGCCGCCCCCCCGACGTTCCCTCGCTTCCTTAGTTGCCCGATTTGTCGCTGGGAACGGCCGATTTTCCCTTTTTTAAGGGACGCGTGCGGCGCTCGCGAAAGTGCCACGCTGTTACGCGCGCGGGAGGTAAGGCCGTGGGCGCGGTTATACTGCTCGTCGAGCGCGATAATGCGCGCGGCGGCGTATTGATTTCGAGTAAATTGAGGTAGTTTTGGAAAAAAGTGTAACGGCCGGACGGAGATGCGATCGTGATGATTTTTTTGCTAAGAGGATTGCGCGGGGGGCTATTTTTGGAGTTTGTCGCGTCGGGAGGAAAACTGCGGTGCTAGTAGGGTTTTTTATTTTTATGGACGTCCTGCGGTGAAAGGCGATAAAAGAAAGTCCGAGCAAATGGGTCGGTTGTCCAAATAATATTCTTTGTCGTGGGACTGCTTGGCCTTCTGATTTGTCGAAGAAGAATCATTATTTTGACCTTGAACCGCAGTCATTCGAACTCCGCTTCTTCGTCTCGAGCTTCGGTGCAATAAATCTCCTCGTCGACGAGATAAATTTATCGTTTCGGGAATTTTCTCAATCAGCGAGGCAATTTGCATATTTGTATGCATAAATGTTTGTATATGTCAAAGATTTACTCTGCCTCGGCGGCGGCGCAACTACGTCTTTCCGCCTCTCTGTGTGTCCACGTTTCAGCTGTGTGCGAACAGCGTGTACGTCTATATGCAAATCGTGATACCTGTAAAGCGTACTTACTCCATCTCCAATTACTCAGACGCGTAAATTTAATGCACTCGGACGTGTATTTCTGGATTTTTATTTGAGCGAATGTAGTTTTAGTGAATGCAGTTCAGTTTTAGAAACGGTATAAGGAGTTCATTCGGGAAGAATCGCCAAATTACTGCATTCGTCAATTTGAATTGCAAATTTTGACGAGTAACCTCATACATCACCATCATCTCGTCATCATTTTACAAAACGCTTAAAAGAACACGTATCATATTTTCGTAAATCATCATATTTCGTAAAACGTAAAATCCAAAAAAACACCATCGTAACCCTACCAATAAACCACAAACTCTCCGTTCACTTTCTCAACCCCCAGAAAATTCAAGCCATACCCCAGCCTTCCTCCGCAACCCTCATCGAACTGCACCCCGCAATAAAAGACCTCTCTCGCGTCATCAGTCGGTCGCCAGCGGCCTCGGAAAATCTTAACGCGTTCGCGCGCGCACGTATATGTGCACGCTCGCGTAAACACGGCCGACGGCGCGTGTACGCCTAAATTACTACAACCGCCGCGGGTACATCGAAATTTGCGCGTGTTCCGAAATTAGTGCGTCTAATTCGCGTGTTCGCTCGCGTGTCGCGAGGGTCTCTCTCTCTCCGCCCCGGCCGATTAATTTGCAGCGCTCGATTCGATGATCGTTCGGGATGTCCGCCGCGCGCGCGGCACGAATTTTGCCCCGCGCAAAAATTTGGGAAAGTTGGAGGTCGCTCGGGTGTTTTTTTTTTATCGGGAGCGGTGGCTTTGGGGTCGTGGTTCTGGGCTACGGGGAAGAGGCAGAGGGAGGAGTTGCAGAGGAAGGGTTGAATGAGGGCAATTGAGTGGGATTCATTTGAGGAGTATTGCAGTAGAGTGTAAAATTTCGATTAGTGGTTACACGGGTAACACGGGGTGTTTTTCCATTCGAGCCAAATTTCACCGCAATAAGTATCACTTGAATCCGAAAATTTCCCCTTCCGAACCTTGGACTTTTTATATCACTTCGCCTATCCCTCTCGAACGTCTCTACTTTCGCTGCAGCGATGCATCAACAAAGTCATAAACCTCTTTGCCCCGCAGTACTAATAATCGCATTCGCAATTACGTCGTAGTTCTTAGGCAAAGAGCGAGCATCTCCGACAATTTCCCCCCGAACAATCCTCCTCCCCGCCGTTTTTCATCTCTTACATCATCGTTCGGTCGTTTCTCGGAGAAAAACTCAAATCCACTCCCGTGCTGACAGCCGAGCTTTGATAAAGTCCTCGATCGTCTTTAAACGGACACGTTTCGAATATATATATATATGTGCTATTCGAGAATAGGGTCTTTTCGCGCCGCCCGCCGGACGTTAATGTTTGGAAAACTGGCTTTTTATATGCGTAATTAGCGCGTGTTGCCCTCGTCGCGGTTACCAATTAGCGGATTTAAGTGCTTATTGAATGGCCCGAAAGGTGTTACGGTCCTGGACTCGGGCTTTTGAGTAATGATTTTTCTTTTATGAGGAACTGCTCGCGGGTCGCCGATAATGAGAGCAATGACGAGAACAATTTGAGGTTTTTAAATTGATGTTGGAGGTGTGGAGGTTCGTTAAGATGTTTACGTAAAATAAGATGCGTTTTTTAATTTATATATATATATAGTTTTTGGGGGGCTTTGAAGAAACTTTGCAGAATATTTAACGAATATTTAGCACTGAATAAATGTAAGACTAAAAAAAAGATTTCTTTTGATCAGAAGAATAATAATTTCATTTTTTTTCCCTTCGTCGAGATGTCTGCTAAAACAATTCCAGCTACCCCTTCGCAAATTCAACCAAGAAATTCGATTCCGGAGAACTATGATATATAACTCTTGAATAAAGGACGGCGGTTTGAAACGAAATTCTATTAACCAAAAATGTTATTTTTTCAAACCTTTCAGAAAACTCTGCTTTTGTATAGATTCAAAATATTTATGTGACTGAAAAAGTAAGATTTTCTACCTTTAGAAGATGGAAAATTCGAACCTTTTTCAAGAGTAAATTTACTTACGCTAAAAAAAAGTGCTTTATGTTCAAGTTTATTTAACAAAAAATGTTTAAATGGTAATTCGTTTGCTTGGAATATTAGTCTGTCCAAAAATTAACAATTAATTAATGTTTTTATGAAGTGTATTATAAACTTAATTATGTTCCTGACTCGAATTTAAAGCAATAATTCCAAGCTAGTTGGGGGGTCGCTGGTTTATTAGGATTTCAACCCTACAGCTAATAAACAGATTCTCACATTAGCATACTAATTACATTATTATTTAAGCCCTTCACACCTCAGACTTATGCGCAAGTGCCTAAAATATATTTACATCTTATTAATTACCTTCGTCACTAATAATATTACATTGAAGCGTTTTATTGAATAATCCTAATTCTGCTCACAATGAGTATTATTAAATTCTTGGATATTGATAAAAGGATTTCTATGCGAAAATGTTACACCGTATTTTTAGAATATCTGTGAAAGTGACTAAAAGGATCTGTATTAAAAGGAAGATCCTTTTACGTGAATGATGACATTGCAAAAGTGTGCAGACAATGTTAATTTAAAAATACATCGCTGAAAACAAACGAACATTTTTATTTTTCATCGGATTTTAACGTAAAAGAACTCGTTTTAGAAATTGAGCACCAATTTCAATTTTACGAGTACCCAATACAAACTATATCCTTAATCTTTTTGTCGAATCGACCATGTAAACCCATGCTTAATTATCGGAAAAGAAAACATATTCAAGAGTTTCAGTTTAATTGTTATTTTTATTCAACCTTTCTCCGTTCACGCGGCTTACCCAGGCCGCGAAATAAACGATCTGTGAAGAAATCAATTGGCATAAATCCCCCCGCATCCGACCGCGAACGCACATCCCAACGCACGAAAGCCGCAAACCGCTCCGATCGCCGCTCCACTTTTTTTTCCGCGCGAACCGCGCAATCGAAGCCGCGTTTATAACCATTAACGAGGCCCCCGCCGACAGCTTCGTCCATCTGCCCGCTTTATCCCCCCTCCCCCCCAAACCTGCTGCTCAACTTCCGGCGGCAGCGGCCGGCGAGGGAGAAAAGGCCGCGCGAAAATTTACTTCCCGGCCGGGCAAGTTTTCGCGACGGGGGAAGTTTCTCTCGCGGTCTCGGGGAGTTAGGGAGTTAAGCGTCAAGTTCGGGGCGAAAATCTTCGGGGCACTTTGGCAAGTTGGGGGGTGCGAAAAATGCGCCCCGACACACACCCAAGGAGAGAGAGAGTGAGAAAAAAAGGGCTTAACGAGTAATTGAAGACGTACTTGTTAGGGGGAGTCTCTCGAGTCGGGAGAGCTGACGACGACCCGCGAGTATCGGCTGGATGTTCTCGCCCGTCGCTTCTTCTGCCCCCCGACTCACTTCATCGGGAATGCGTTCGAGGGAAATTGTCGTGCCGGCGCGGGAATTGCACGGGGAATTTCGCCGATTCTCGCGCGCGAGAGGGAACTTTTTCTTCGGCTCTGTTGCCTCGAGTTATTGTTGTACTTTCGAGTGAGCGATGATTGCGCTGAAGGATTCGCGTCGCATTTTTTTTTTTCCTTAAAATAAGAAAGTTATTAATTAGGAGGCTTTTTTTTTATGTGTGTAAGGATAGGACGTCGATTGGACTCTGGACAAACCGGAGTAATTAAATAACTATTATTTACTTAATGCCGCCGTTTCGGAAGTTTTATTACTTCCTTCTTCGAGGCTTGAATAATTTTATAAAATACTCAATTCGTCGGGTGAGACCTTTGGAAATCATTATTATTATCTCGAGAACCAACAAAAATTAACAGCTCCTTCCGAATTGAACTTGGTCAAGAGGGCAAATTAAAAAGAAAATCAGAAAATTATTGACAACCGACAATATTGTAGAGCGCATTTCAGCCCGTCTTCCCCGTCGCTCGGCGCCCAAAACAATGCGGTAATCACTTCCGCCGCGACCCTCGCAAAACCCTATCCAAAACGCGCTCCGCTCAATTGTCGCCCCGTTCCACTCCTCGAACTGCCGATCCCCCCCTAATCAGCTTAACCGCGCGTAAGAATAATTCCTAAAGAGCCCCGAAACCGATTCGATTAAGCCTCTCTCTCTCTCCCCTCCGCCGGTGATATCGCAATTCCTCGTCCCGCCTCGGGAGCAAAGTTCGGGGCGGCCGAGAGAGTGGCGGAAACCTGTCAGGCGCAGCGGCCGCGTCTCGCGTACTCGCCGCACAAAGCGACCGCCGTGACAAAAAGTGGCCACCGGCCCCTCCCCCCCGCGACGGGGGTGGACGACACGAGGCTGGGCGCCGGGCTCAAAGGCCACTGTCGTCGTCGCCCGGCGAGTTTCGCCGGACGCGCGATACGGGTGATGTGCGCCGGTTTTCCGCGGCGTTTTATGCACACCCGCCCCGCGGCCGCTGAATTCGCTGGACCGATTTGCTTGTCGATTGCCGCGGCGAGAAAGGGGGGGCTTTTTTTCTCTCTCTCATTTCTGTGCCGCTGGACTGTCGGCGACGCGCGCGGAGATTGCCAGCTGGGAAAGTTGGACGGGCGCGAGGAGCTTTGATGAACGGATTTTTGGTTTGGGATTGTGTGTTGGATAAAAAGGAGGATTGGTGAGGTTCTCTTTTGCTTGCGGCTTCTTTTATGATTCTAGTTTTAGCTGAGATTCGAGATTCGAGGCGTGGATTTATCTTGAAGCTGGAAAAGTGACTTTTTATTTAACGCGCGATGACGGATCTTGATCAACGTGAAACATAAAAAAGCCATTTGGACGGAGTCTTGATACAATTTAAATGAAACGGATTCGAAACTTTCACGTCGTAATTGATCATCGAATATTCGAACTGTCACTTTCAATTGAACTTTTCACTTTAAATTTAGATTGTAGTAAATTTAGTTGCGATGTGAAGAAACTAAATCTAACGGTGCAAAGGATACTGAACTTTAATTTAGAACTCGATGCTCAATAATTACAGACTTTTTTTTAATAAAATTTTTTAAATTTAGTAACATATACAAAGAACTTTAATTTTTATAAAAATAAGAGCACTTAAAAAAAGATAACTTTTAATTACAGCAATCGTTGTTTGCAACAGCATTCAAAAGCTGGTAAAATGCTGCTACTATAATTTACATGCAAGTACAATCGTCAACTCTTGCAAATACTGTTGCAATGCGAGACATGACTTGACGAAACTAAAGTGACGCATTAGCTTCTTAAAATTAGGAAAGATAAAACTTTTTTTAAAGGTAACAAAGAAGTTGTCTGAATCATTGCTATTGAACAACATAAGCTATTAGTCACACTCTTCGTATGCAGGAATATTTATACTTTAATTTAAATAACAATAAAATAAAATGTTCATTCATATTTAAAATCGTTTATTTTTTAAAGAAGAATTTCAATTTTATGTTTATTCCAAGCAACGCCCTAAAATGCCTTACTGCCTCGCTTCTAAGGAAACAAGGCACATAATTAGCATTTATCTTAATACAATTAATTTTCCCACTCTCACTTTCCACGTCGAATTAGCATCCTCGCAAAAAACAAAAGCACCACAAGACGCTCCGTCCACTCATCCCGCGTCCGCTCTGCTTTTCCGCGAAGCAGCGAATCATCCATCGCTCCCAATAAGCCTCGCAATTAGCCTCGGCGGGCACTCTCGGCTCTCTCGCGCGTAAGCGCAATAAAAATCAGCGGAAACGAAATCCCGTCCTGGGAAACAAAGGGGGGAACCCTCCCCCCCGGAAGCGCCGGTTTAAAAATTCAACGCCGAGACGCGCGCTCGTTCTAGCGCCTCGATTCGATTATGCCCGTCGCGACACGTACACGCGAACGCACGCTCGGCGCGAGCGGAATTAAGAGTAAGACGGCCGCCTTCGCTGTCGTGCGCGACAGCGGAAGGTCCTTCCGTCCTCTCTGCGTTCCGGCTCTCTGTTCTTCTCGCGATTCGAGTGGGCTCTGCTCTCGGCCGGGAAGGTTTTTAGTATCTCGTCGAGAAATTGACATGCAATCGGTGTAAACGCGAGTTTTGGAAGCGTTGGATTTTTAAGCGGCGAGGATCGAAAATTTGATCGTCGCTTTGAGCGAAATGAGTTGGCGCGCCGACTGAATACATATTATCCCGCGATCGTTTAATTTTGTATGTAGGCGCGGATTCGGCATACAGTCATCGAATTTTCATCGATTAGAGGACATTGACAAGAGCGATAGAACGTCCGACCTGTACAAAGAGTCTTCGAACGTGTACGTAATGGTTACCCTTGATCTCCTGTATCGAGGCATGAATCTTTCAAAAGTTCCGCGATAGACGTCCGCGGAGTCGTCTTACTATGCACGGCACAATCTACTTAAACCAGTAAACGTCGGTGCGCGAGAGATCATTACAGTTGTAGGTACAAATTACTGCACTTGGAGATCAAAGAAGAACTTAAATGGGATTAAAAGGAACGTTTCATATGTAAATTCTAACGTTTAGAAAAATTTTATCTTTACATATTTAATAACTTTACTCTTAAGCTTTCTAATTAGAAAAAATTGGTTTACTTTGGTTTTAATTAAAAGCACGCGATTCTGGAGAAATCGGACTATTTTTAATGTATAAACTTCGAAGGAAACGAGTAAATATTTATTTTGTTAAAAATATTTATATTAATTATTTTTATTGCCTCTTGCTTAAAAATTTAATATATGCCATATAACTATAAATATAATTTGAAATTTGTCTCGTAAATAAAGTATTAAATGCTATTAAAATTTATTATCATTAACATTAAATGCAGGAAGTATAAAATTATGGGCACTAAAAAAAACCCAAAGCAGACTTACATATTAAAAAAAAATATCGCACGCAAGCCAGAATTTAAAATACACTTTTGCAAGCCGAACAATCTCATCCAAAACCAATCCTCCGCCTACAACCTCAGCAAAAACCTCCAAAAACCCAAAGCCGCGCCACAACCGCAGCTCATAAAAAACTCATCCAAGACCTCGGCAGCCCGCGTAAACCAGTCGCCCGTCCCGCAAGCGCATATACAAATGCGCCTCGCGAATCATTGCGCCCGAAACCGCGAAAACTCGCGTATTTACGAGCTCGGCGGGCGCGGGGGCCGCGATCGCTTTATGCGCTCGTCGTCGTCGTGCGCGCGCTGCTGATTGAAATATCGCGCGCGGGTCGTCGACCAGGGGGGCACGTGACGGCCCCGCCACTTGTATTACGGCCCGGCAAATCAGATGTAAATGCGATGCGGCGCGGGCAGGCCACTCGATTAATAAATTTCGCCGCGGGGCTAAATGTTCTTTGCGGCCGGAGCGGAGATGCTACGGAGGTTTGGACGGATGGACGGAGTGGAGGACGAGTTTGTAGAGTTTTTGGAGTAGATATGTGTTGCGTCGTTGGAGATTTTAGAGAAAGGTCGGGAAGGTGGGAGGGTAATAATAAATACATTTTTTTTACTTTACTTCTTCACAAAACAATTTATTATTTATTATAATTATTTATTATTCTCTTAAAAAATTCTCATTTCCTGTAAATACACGCAAAATATGAACGAAATCTCCTAACGTTTGCAATATTTATAATAATTAGCCATCGTTATTTCCGATTATTCTTAAAACCGAGATTTACCACGTGCGATCGCGTAACAAGCATCGGAAAATTATCGCTTCGCGGAAGCGAGCGAACGAAGTAAATTTAATGCTGTACAGGGGAATTATGCTAAAACAAATTTCTGCAACGAGCCGAACGAAGGGCAGGCGACGCTTAAATACGGCTTTTACAAAAAAAAAAAATTTCAATGTACCTTTCTCACATCCGGGGCGTGTAACGAGATCAAAATGTCGTCATTTTGCATAATGATTATGCGCAATATGACGGAAGGGTGTTGCGGGTACTGCATATGTGAATTTCGAATCGTGCAAGTTTCGGCAAATGTTATTACCCTTTAACGTGTTACCCTATGAAACTTAATTACAGTCGGTAGAAATGTATTTGCGCGCAAATGCATTTCTAATTTTTTCCTATACAATATTGCCGCGAAATTCGTTGTTCATTCAAAAAATGTGTTCGAATTAATAATTCGCCTCCTTTATCGCTTCTAAGAATCATAAGTCACCAGGCACTAAATTAGCTATGCATTTAAAGCAGCCGAATCCATTGTAATCCTTTCAAAGCGCCAACAAAGCGCCATCAAGATGCTAAACAAACGATCCGATCAAAAAATACTCTCTAAAGTCTGCTATAAACTTCTACGCCCAAAAAAAAATCTTCATTTCTCGCTTTTCTCGAATTCTTAATTTAATTATCCGAGCAGAACCCCGAGCCTTTCGCGAAGTGATAATCAAGATATGTTCTCGAAAATTAAAACACATTGTGCGAGTTCTTAGGAGTGAACTTTCGGAGAATGAGAGCGAGAAAGAGAGTCGGGCCCATTAAGCGTGTAACTAAAATGAAATGCACTTTGAAAATTAGATTTTTCATTCACGGCTCTCGTGATGGGGTGGCTCTTAATTTAAGAGTTGCCTATCTGCTTTCGAAATCGTAATTGAATGAATCCATTTAATTAACAGACGCGCGAGGCTTCAAAATAAAATTCTTTTTTGTTACTTTTTTTTAACCCACACTTAGGCTAGAATCTGGTGTATTCTTTAATTTCAATTTTAATTAGAAGGGAGGTGAGATATAGTTTTTATTGGCAGAAAGTATATTTCATAAAGTAAAATAAAATGAAAATCAAACTAGAAAATGTATACTTTTAAAATTTGTTAAAAAAAGAAAGAAACTTGAGAAGAAATCTAGTCGTTCTCCTGTAACTAACAAGTTTAACCGAATGTAAAGAGACTGATTAATAAGGCGAACGAAATTCAATTAATGTAATTAATAGAACTAATTAAACACTTGCATTCGTCTGTAAAATGTAAATTCTCAATTGAATGATTAGTGCGCACTTGAACTACCCAATTTGTCCATCAAACTTACTCATTAACTTTTGTTAGTTATTTAAGCTGCATTGATAATTACTAATATTCTAATGGACGTAGCAAAATTGTTTTAAATCACGGTTCATTCAATTAACTTGATTAATTTAATTACACGTGTTGCCGCAGGTAATAACAAATGTATCGCTTTTTGTACCTATAATTCACTGCTGTCTCTCAATTAAAAAATTAATCTAATTAACGAGTCTCCACGTTTAAGTATATTAAAATAAAGAAAAACATTCGCCTTATCACCAAAACACATAAAAGCTAGAAACGAAGCTCAGCTCAAGTTCGTCCAAAGCGCGTGCGGATTCCGAAAACAATTTAATTCCGCAAAGATTAATTTTCATTATAACTTGGGTGTCAATCTTCGCCCCGTCCGTCAAGTTGCGACAAAAACTTTTGGAACACCACTTAAACCGAGCGCGGCGCGTCGTCTCTCCCCGCCGTCGCATCAATATCGCAGAAGTTAAAGCTCGGCGTCGGCCTCTCGGTGTCACTGTTCCCTCGCGCGGCCAATGGGCACATTCCAGCCGCGAGCTTTTATTTTTTACCGTCGCCGCGGCTGCTGCTGCGACTCGGCGGCAAGTAGATTGGAACGTACTAACTACGAGCGAAAGCTTTCTTTGTGACCAGAGGCCGCTTGAGTGCCTCTCTCCCGCCCGTTCTCTCTCTCTCTCTCTCTCTCTCTCTCGCATAGTTGTCTGCTTCGCTCGAGCGTCAAAGTTACTTTCGCTTTATATAAAAGTTTTTCCTTTTCACGAGAGAGAGAGGGAGCTTTAAAGCTCGCGCGCTCGTACGCCGGCAGCTTGATTGGATTAAAGCTGAGCGAGGAAATTGGAAATTAAAAATTTATGTATAGATACGCCCGCCGAGGTGTTTCATTACAAGGATTAATTATTCGCGAGCGTTAGTGTTATTTTGATCGCGGGGAACGAGGGGGATTATTGTCGTTGCCGTTCACGGCTGCTGCTTTTTATTTAGGTGGATATATAGATTGCCGGTTAATCGGGGCTCTGTTTGTTAAATGTAAATAAATTAATGTATTTTTTTGAGGAATACAGTGAATTAGTATTCATACTGATCTGTTTATATATTATATAATATTTCAATTTTGAACCGTGTATTAAAATTTGTCTGCTCTTTAAGCCATTTTTTCGATTTGATTATAAATCTAATATTAGACTAATTGTAAACCATTCTACAAATAAGGTAAAAGTCTTCCTCGCGAAAAATACTAATATTAAGCTAAAGTTACCACTTCCTAAGCCTATGATCAAAGGATATGCATATTTTGTTGCTAATTTGTTTCTAATTTTTTTCGTCATAGCAGATTTACTTGCTGCAGCCGTTCTCGAGATATCATGGATACGCTAACTTAATATTAAGCTAGCGTAGCCACTCTTTGTACCTGCTGACTTTATGAAGATATCGATACGAGACTAGTGGCATAATTTGTTGTTAATTTGTTGCTCTTCAGAGGTGCAACCATCAATTACCAAAACCCACCATGATAGATTTGGAGATATAGAGTGTGTTAAGTTTGCGTATACATGATTTCTCGAGACATCTGGAGCAACAAAACTGGGCACAGCGTAACAAATTAGCAACAAATTAGTAACAAAATATGCTACCAGTATCGTATTAATTCATAATATAGATTATGACTGCGCTAGCTTAATATTAAGTTAGCGTATCCATTGTTTCTCGGAAACGGACGGACCAACAAAATATGCGGCGTAGCAAATTAGCAACAAATCAGCAACAAAATATGTATATGGTCTAATCAAGGGCTTATGAAGTGGCTACACTAGCTTAATATACATCCTCAAATAAATAAATTCCAACAAACTTCACCTTCGCTCGGCACTCGAGCGCTCGAGCAGCAGTCCTAAAATCTCCAGAAACGACTGGCAAAACCTCGAAATCAGCCCCCTCCGATCCTCCCTCCTCTCCTCCGATATCCCCCGCGACAGCAATAATCGCCGGGCTCCGTTCGAAATTGCAGCGCGCCGCCGCGGCTAATCCCGGCCGCGGCGTAAAAACCGGAAAGAACCGCCGCCGCTCGTTCGGGTGCTAAACCCTTAAACTATATACGTGCGCGACTTTAGTGCGCCGCCGGGAGGGCGGCTCGGAGTTGTGAAACTGCCGCCCCCCGTCGCCTTTTTCCGCCGGGCATTAATGTTACAGGAGTCCGGGCCGCGATCGGAGATGCTTGGGAGTATTTTGGGAACCGGTTTTTTTGGGGGGGAAAGTGAGCTTCACGAAGTTGGAGGGAATTTCGGAGGAGGTTTTGTTGAGATACATTGAATTTGAGCAAGTTGCAAAATTTGCAAGAGGGTTATCGGAATTCGGGACGAAAATTATTAAATTAGAAGTAGGGAGGAAATGCGATTAAATCTAGAATATACGTACCGTTTTCCTAAATTTCGCGTAAGTATTCCTGTTTGAATTTGCTGGAATTTCGATCAGTGAAATATTTAATAATAATTATGATTTTATCGCATCATTGAAAATGTATATAACTTAAATTATATTCTAAGAGAAATAGAGTTTTCACTAAATGAATTTTGAAATTCAAATAGATTTCAGGCAAAAGATCCATTTCAACGTTCCTCCAATTCGTGTAAGCCCATAAATGCCCTATTATAAATCTTGTTTCCATAGAATCCAGTTTAATGATATGCAACCGTATTTCATCATCCATGGCTGGGGTTAGTCATTCATAGTCGCAAGTATGCCTTCCTCTGATATTAAATTACAGGTTATTTAATATTGCGAATAATTGGAAATCTAAACAATGATGTTAATTATCTTGCTTGTTCCTAAAATGGTGTAAAGTTGCGAAACCGCACTATCGCATTACAATCTATTTCAGGATTTCGAGTTGTACTGTATTTTAGCTTTTTAGACGTTCTTTCTGATGATCGTACATTTTACTCTGTCTCTTGTTGCTACGACAGCATGAAAGTTAATTAGTAGCTTAATAGTTAATAAAATCTTTGTCACATTCTTCCTCAACCATCTCACACCCCGATGCGAACTCATTACTCCCCAATACATTATAATGAATATTTTACCAATCCAATTAACACCTCTTCCAACCGCGCAATCACTTACCGAGCAACGTTTCCATCTCCAAAAGACAACCATCCGCTGCGTGCTGCAAAAAAAGCCCCCCGCTCGTTAACTCGTTCAGGAATTCCCGGCTCACTCGTCCGTACGGCCACAATACGACCCAGCATCCGAAGCGCTCCGCGGGGCAGGGAAATACTCAGCGCTCGGCCGCGGAATTTGTTTAACCTGTTAAATTGGAGCCGGCGGCGGCAACGCCGCGCGCGCGCGCCCCGGCATTGTTCGAAGAAGAGTGCGTGCGAGTGCCGCGGCAACTATTTCGGCCTGTCCAATATTGTCCGGGCGCATAATAAAGTCCCTCCTCGTGGATATACACGCCCTCGGCTGTCTCGGGCGACATGAATTATTCAGGGGGGGAGGGAGGGAGGGAGGGAGCTGAATTGCCGCTGCGTGCAGCGGCGGAAGGGCCAGGCTTGTCATTGTGCGTCCTGCGTCTGGTTTACTGATCGAGCATTGCTCTGGAGAGCGAAGGTATCCGAGCACTGACACCTTAAGGATGCCCCCTGGATAATTCATTGTTTATTGTCCGGGTTCAGCGGAATGTGGACATATGTGCCGTGTTTGCTGCCGTTGCTGCTGCTGTTGGGTGAGACGGAAAGTAAGCCGTTTACGCAAGTGGCTGGACAGGTGGCGGACGGTCGGAAAGGGATGCCGCTACGTCGCTTTGAGAGATGGGCCGGAAATTAAATTATTTCATTTGCAGAAAAATTTGGTATTCCGACCGTCTTTTGGGTTATTCTTTTATGAAATCTGCATAATGCGAAATGTAGTGTTCATATCAGTGTATGGTAAGCTACGAAGTATTGATACTTCTGAAATAATTAAAAATACTTTTATGTGGTTTTTATTCTTTAAAAATTAATAAATCAGCTGGAGAAACGCGTACTTCAATCAACTTTACGAAAAGCAATGAAAGTAACTGCATTGCAAAGGACATGTGATGCAGGAATACAGAGCAATGTCACTAATTGTAAGTTACACGACTAGATATATATAATGTCTCTTTGTGTAAACCCGATGCGATCTCAGTATTGTTAACTTGAGCATTGTCGAATTGCATTACTATATAGTCAATAGTCAATACCTGTCTTAGTTATACATTCAAGAACCAGATGTATTTCGCATCTACATTAATATTATACCATGTTTGACCACGTAAACGGATGTTTCAGAACTGTTGTACTGTGTTATAATTTGCATGACAGATTTTCTGTACTGAAATTTACATAGGCTTATAGATTCAGAATATCGTGACATCGTGTAGTGGTATAATGGCCAATTGATTTAAGAAATTTATGAGAATTGTCCTCATGCATGTTCTAACAAGATATTCTTACAACAAAAAAACAAATAACAATCACCAACCTAAAAAGCCCAATCGTTCAATTAACTCCGGTACCCAACCGCTCTTCAACCCTCGCGGCACCGAAGCCTCGTACATCCCATCCTGAACAAGTGCACCGCATCCGCAGGTGCACATTTACATGTACCCCAGCACACGAGGGCATAAACATAAATATACAGCGCACTGCCTATACCCTCTCGCTTACGGAGCCCATAAAAGAAGTACATCGTCCGCAACAAAGAGCCCCGACTCGGCGCCCCCCGAAAAACAATGCGAGAAATATCCCGCGCCGAGTAATTACTCCGCTGATTCGACTTTGCGCGGGGAATCGGGCATTGTTTTCCCGTCGCCCTTTGATCTCGCCGACGCGCCTTTGTTTCGCGGCTCCCGGAGAGGCTGGGCCAGAGTGTAAATATCGCGCGGGAAAAACTCGAAACTCGAGCGTTCGATCCCCGACTGGGGAGGAGAAGCTCCAAGACGCAGCTGCCGGGAAATGGAGCGGGTTACCGTCGATGGAGTACTTGCAGATCCATTGAGTATTTGGACTGAGAATCGGGGATTCGTTACACACGAGTCGAACGGGGAAGGTTATAGGGCTTTTATTTGCTGTAAAGTCGAGTGCTCGGTGAGTTTTTGAGGAAGCTTTATTTGCGACGGAACTGACTTGGTTGGGTTTCGAATCTTTTGCATAATTTAGTTAAAGGGCGGAAATGAGATAAAATCGTTGAAACATTTTTATACGAGTTAAATAATACAAGTAAATTTTGACATTTTTGTAAAATCTCAGCTCATCGGGATACAAATTTTATGTTTAATCCTGCACTTGAACTAAGATATTTAAGAAAAACTTTTCTCTTTTAAGCGGGAAAAATTTTCTAAGACAATAAAGTTCTGATTTTACAGTGATTCTACAGTAATCGTTGAACCAATTGAGTTCTCAAGAAACTTCGACACTCCGAACCAGAGCAAAGGAATTAAACTTTTCAGTCAAGAATTTTTTACAAAGACATTCGAGAGAAAAATCGAAATGCTCGAAAGTTCGTACAAACTTAGCATCGACGCGGCAATAAATCCGTCATCGCCCAAAACAAAAATAAATCAAAGCCAATTCGGCCAGAAATTATTCCCGCAAGTTTCCCTCGCAGCGAACCGACTCCGAACGCAAAATGAACCCGACTGCGCGCTTTATTAATCCCAAGATGCTGTTTTAAATTTAGCGGAGAGCGTTTGAAGTATTTTTCGCGTCAACTTTATCGGAAAGAAATTTAATATGCTTGGTTATTGAGTTACGCCCCTCTTAAAAAGAGCAAGAGCAGCGAAATCGATTTTCCGAACAAATTCCGGTATCGGCACAGGCAGAGCAGCTGCCGTCGCTTATATACTTTTACCCGTTTAAGGGCTCAATCAACACTTTCGAAGCGCTAAAGTATACAGCGGCCTTTGTAGTTTCAACACTTAAAAAACAAGTAACGAGATAACACTTAACTCTCTTAGCCCGGGGAACAAGTGGATTTCCTTATTTTCAAGCGCCATAAGGTGGAGGAGCTGCTTTGTCAATATAAAAGGGGCGACTTGTTTTTAATTCCTCGTTAAATGGGAGAGATTTCATTAACAGAAATGTCAATAATGTATATACCTACTTTGGGGAAGGGTTGCACTTACAGTATCTAAATGTATGGATATTTATTCAAATGTATTCATTTATTCTGTTATTTAAATTACTTTATCACTGCTAAGTTCAAATTCATTAAATGCAGTAATTGAGCATTCATTTTGCTGTTAACTTTTAAAAATTACGTTTATGCAAATATAATATTTTCATTACTTTACGAATGCAGCATTCTTTTACGTCGAACGAGTCGAATAAATTTTAAAGTATATTCTTTTCAGACGATAAAAATTCATTTGTGTTTTCCGGTCTATTAAAATTTTCAGTCTCAGATATTTATGGAAAAAATAGCTTTTCACCCACGATTTTCAATATTTTAAAATACAAGTATAAAGGCAGCAACTAAACGTTACACAACAGCTATGAATAAATAAAAGTCCACTCAAGTTTCACCATACACACTCACATTAATTTCGAAACCCACATATCTTTTACAGTATAGCAAATACGTGCACTATAGAGTACTATTAAACCACATATAATATTTCTAAATAAACGAATGGCCGTCGGCCGAACCGCGAAAGTTCGCCGCTCCGAGCATCGAATATAATTCTTTTCCTCCGACGCCAATTATTTACCCTAAAACCCCACTTCCTTCCTTCCTTCCCTCTCGCGAGAGACGTCCGGCGAGCTCTTCGAAAATTCCCGCGCAACAAATCATAGCCGTGCGCTCCTCGGCCGTGCACTTGCAATAACAAAAGAGCGGCGCACCAATAAACCGAACCTTATATCATTCGACGCTCGTTTTCGAAGCGCGGCCCGACGAGTATCATTCATCGTGTTGTTTTCGGTGTCGCGTCTCCCGGGCCGGCCGATCGGTTTTAATATTTCCACTTGGCCTTCTCTCTCTCTCTCACTGTTTGCCCGAGGAAAAATGAGTTTTCTTTGTAGATGAATCGGAGTTCTCTCGCCGTTAGCTCTTCCGCGCTGCGAAACTTTTAAGATAAACGATCTGCTCTCTTTGAGGAAGAAGGAGAGAACGCCGCGCCGCGCCGCGTGCCGCTCTCCTCTTTTTTTACTTTCCTTTTTCCGAAAATTTTTCTGTTTTCCCTTTCTTTTTTTTTTTAACGGGGAGCGACGCTCGTGTTTTCCCTTTGCCCTCGACGGCCCGTCGTTACGAGATCGCGATCCTGCCTGCCGCGCGGCGTTTATCGAACTTTCTCGCTGCCTTCGCGAGGAAAGTTTGACTTGGATCCAATTTAAATCGAGGATGGCTAAGGGATATTGTGAGAGTATGGATTGTACGGGTGGAACTTTGCCCGGGAGAACGGGTTTATTTAAGAATTGGAATCAGTTAGCTCGATAGTTTTTCCATTCGCCACGCGGAGGCCGAAACGAACGCGAACCAAGTTCAGCTTTGCGGTTTATATTTTATTCGAGATCTTTCGTCGGAAAAATAAAAACGTCTCCCGCAAAATTATAAATACGTTTACCAATTCAAAACGAATCATTACCAGCCCCAAACAATATATTTCAGCAACCAACGATAACGGCCTTAAGAACGCTGGCGAAGCGCACTGTAAGCCATAAGCAGCTGCGAGCACGAAATCCCTCCCCGATCGTAAAATATTCAGCTGGTTTAGGCTCTACGCTTGTTTGTTAATCGCGAACGACGGCGCCCCGCACGAGCCCGACAGCTTACGTCCGGCTCGTTTCGTAATATCGGCTGGCAAGCAGCACTCCAGTCAATATTCACCCGCCCCCCGGCTGGCACAGACTGTTTTTATTCCGGAGCAGAGAGAGAGAACAGCGGCAGTATAATGGCGTAACGATCCGCAGTAACTCGGCTCCGGGGGCCCTTCGAAGGCTCGAATATCCCGCGAATGCGACGTCGCCGCGAGGCGCGACGTGACTGCCAAGGTTGCGGTTTTCGATGCGAGGAGAGTTCTGGATTTTCGGTGGTGAATTAGTTGTAGTTATAAAAAGTTTAATGATGGGTATCGAATGATTTAAAATTGTAAAAAAGTTGGTGTTGAATCAATGAAAAACTCACCTGAAAGGCTGCGTTGACGTCGAAGTGCTGATTGGATGATTGAGTCTAATCCATGTATTTTATTTTATATTTTAGAAAAAAATAAATAAAACGTTTGCAAGAACATGAATTTAATTTTAATAATAACGAACGGCATGGAAATAAAATGAATCTGCAAAACAAATTTTTCGCCCTCTGTTGAATAATGGTTTTGAATAAAAATGCCAAAAATGCGTTTCAATTTACAGCACTGCTGTTTTATTTACATGAAAATACAAATCAGTTCATCTGCAGCAGTACAAAGTAAGCCTGTAAGAAGTGTCAATAACAAATTATTATTGTTTTTTATTCGAGAATTGTTACAAAAACTGAATCTGAAACTTGCAATATAGTTCTTCTCCTATTATAGTATAAGGCGTAATAAAACCTTTTTAGAAATGTACAAGCTATTATTGTGCGCACTTTATTATTTATAAGTAATTTAACGCAACGTTGCATGTAAGTACAAAAGGTTCCTGATAAATATTTCAATCTAGATAAAAATACGATTCGAAAGTCTTAGGAAGTTCGTATATCATCTATATAAATATCTGCTTTAAAATGTTCGCTATTAGAGTCTTCGTAATGAATGAATGAGATCCTACCTGAAAAATTAATTTTGGATTACCCGAATTACATACGCTTTTCTAGTATCTGAACGATGCGATAAATATATATCACAATATGGCTTCGAGTCCCAAAAACTGCCACGAAATTTACCCAAAAATCATCGTGCGTCGCAAAAGGAATACGGAATCGTGATATTCTTTTTACACTTAACCACGCTTAAACAATGCTTATAGAAAAAAACGTCCTACCAACGAAAACGTGCCGACGTACTTCTGCCGGAGGGAGCAAACGATTTCCCTCCTCGTTTCTTCTACTTAGCAGTCGCTCGAACAACTTTCAATAATGTATATATTTATATATATATATATAATATTGTACAGAAAACGTAAATAGTCGTTCTCAATATTTCAGAGTGACACTTTCAATTTTCCAAGTTGTTTAGAAACAAGTTTTGCTTTAACGTTTCCGTCAAACCCTTTACTTTACCAACAAATTCGAGATCCGCTTCGACGAGTTAATTAAAATTGCAATTTACAATACAACAGATTGAAATTAATAACTGAGAGATGCAAACATTTTCCCGAACTTTCTCGCTTGGAGTCGGCTTACTTCGAACTTTCTCTCTCAAGAAGTTCACTCTAAAACATTGAGAAAATTCGCAAAAGATTCTTAACAATGTACAGCACTACTGGATCGCTCTCAATTTACGACGGTACTTTACCAAACATCTCTGTCGTTTCAATAATAATAATAATAATAATAATAATAATAATAATAATATGCACTAGCGCTAGCAATAATGGCAATAACGTTAAACTTCATTATTTCATTGCAAATGTAAAACGGCGTGTACAGGATATATTGTTATCTCATTTTGTTTATCCTCCTCCCAATGAACTTTTTACAGTCGTCGATTATAAACACGCGAGTCGTGTGAACAACAGCTCTCGCTCCGAGCTGATATAATTGGCCCTCGATGAATTATCGGATTAATAATTAATTAATAGTAATAATTACGCTCGCCGCGCGGAGGCCGCCGGTCGTCGCGTTCGTCCGCGAGGGGACGATTCGAGGGACCGCCTCCGGTGTACTAAATTTTCTCTAACGATTCGCGAGACGTGTTTTTTTTTTTTTTTTTTTAATTATTTACAGGTTGGCGGTGCGCTCGTTTGTCGGGAAATCGCCATTTGCCCCGAACTACCGCTGGATTTTGGTGCAAAAGAAAACGGGAAATAATTCAATTTCGAATTGTTTGCTTACATCCCCCGAAATGTCAAATTACGCAAAGAGGTCGGCCATAGATCAGAATTAAAATTTGATTCTTATTAACATAAAAAGGTGAAAAATGTCGGCGCTCGTTGCAGCTCGTTCGAGGGAGATGTATTCCCAACAGACACGCACCAATACATCATACATAACGAGTTCTCTCCCCCTCCCCCGCGAAAATCGAGCCCTCGGCGCTCCTTTCGCTAACCCCCCCTCTTCTCTCCCACCGAATCTTTTTTTTTTACGGAATAAAATTTCACTCTCGAGGCGAATGACTTCGCTCTAACAAGCTCCGCGGCCTTGAGATCCGATCGCGGAAGAGGAAGCTGAATTTTTCATTGCTTTTGATTAGTACCATTACTTTTATTCTTCTCGTATAAACGTGTACTCGCGAGGGGCGCGCGCGCGCGGCTCGGCTCGCACCGTGGATTGATGGTGAGGAATTACGCTTTTATGAGCGGCCCGTTAAGGACAAGGAGCAACGTCGACCTCTATTTGTCTGGGCGAGGTAGGGAAAGACGTTGTTGCAAAATGAGATATGAGACAATTATTGGTACTGATCAAAAGTTCAGGCGCGTTTGAATAAGTTAAAGGCTTCGCTGATTTAATCGATCGATCAATTTCGAGAGGGTGCGACGTTAACAGAAAAAAAATTACAATTCGGAGACGTGCACGTATTCAAATTAGATGGGCTATTAATTATTACTATACTGCTATATAGTTAACTTTAAATTTTCAATCGACTAAAGATAGAAAACAGGGCGTTTAAAAAATTCCGCACACCCCGCACCCACCGATCACCCGGCGCCTTTCAGCAGTCGTCCTCGATCGCGAAATCAGGCGAAGCGACGTCGTCCGCCTTTGCTCTCTCTCGGCGGCGCATAAAAGTCAAGCTCTCTCCCGTCGCCCCATAAACGGCACGCACGCAGCTCCCCTTCAAAAGAATATTCAGCTCAGACGCCGAGGTACCTGCAGTAGGCCGTGTCCTCGATGAGCTCCCTTGGTATCCACTCCTCGGCGGGCGTCTGGTTGGAGAGGGTCGAGGCGTGCTGCTCGACCTCCTTGAGGACGCGGAGCAGATTGCCGCCCACCAGCTTCTTGATGTCGGAGGTCGGCCACCTGCGGTCGCGGGTCAGCTCCGCCAGCAGTAGCGGGTAGCCCGAGACGTCCGGCAGCTCCGTCGGCGGGCTGTGAGAGCAACAACAGGGTACACACGGGGGGTTAATTTTCGGGGTGGGCTGTTATTTCCAGGAGCTCCGGTGGCTTAAACGGGGGCTTAGGCGAGCGACGAGCTTTCGGGAATTTCGGGGTAAGTCGGTAAAAAGGCAATGGATTGCGGAGTACTTTGACGGATTGGAGCTGGTTGAGGTGATATGGTTATTGAAGGGATTTTTCGGCTAATTTATACGCTAGGTTTCTCAATTGTTCGCGGAGCGAGTTATTCGAGCGGTAAATCATCGTTTATCGGCTGTAAAATGGATTTAATTCTGTAAGGCATTGTTTTACTTCATTAATCCACGTTGAATCCCACTGTTTACCGATTGTAATTTTGTTATCCTATTATCGCGAATTGTTTAGACGTGCCTATTGAACTGTTTGATTGTTTGAAAGAGTTCTATTATTAAACGTTTAATTGAACTTAAGTAAATGGCGGTAATAATTTGAATAACTCTTATTTTAGATAATTAATAGTCGAAAGTTAAATATATTAGTCACCATTTCTATTTTAGCCTTTATTTGACGTTTCAATAATAATAAGTGATAAATATCGAGTTTGATCAGACAGAAATTAAATTCACGATTCATTAATGATTTTTAATAATTTAAAAGTAAAAAACAGAACAAATAAGAATAATTGTAAATTATTCAAGATATATACTTCTGATTAAAAAAAAAAATCTAGCTTCGACTCACTCGGACTATCTTCATCGGAACACTCCAGAAATAACTTAAAGTCACCATCAACCAGTCAATATCCGCTTTGTCAGTCGACAATGAAGCGTCCCCCGCCGATTAACCGCAGCAATAAATCGGTTAACCGTCTCCCCCCAAACTCTCCGATTAACGACGAGCCGGATCCGTCGCCGAGGCGGTTAGCGGCAGTTACCCGCCAGCCGAGAGATGCAGAAGTCGAGGAAGCAACAGCAGAAGAGGAAGAAGAAGAGGAAGAAGAAGTGGAACGCCCAGTCAGATACGGCCGACGGGGGAGAGAAGGAAGCTCTCTCTCCGATACGATCGGTTATTTATGTCCCTGGCGATTCGTCTTTAGATGGGATGGAAGGCCGAGGATTTAGGTGCCTCCAGGACTTGTAAATTGACGCCGCGGCGGCGCCTTTAAATTGTAAATCGCGCGTGCGGAACCTCCCTCCTCCCTCTTTCACGGCGAAGACGTGGATTTTTATTCGGGAAACGGGGGGAAGCGTTAAATACGAGCTCCCCGCCGCTCGGCGCGGAGTATCGAGATGCCGGCGGATGATTGCGATAAGTGGATTTGCCCCTCTACCCGGAATGAAGAGGCGCCGTGAATTTTCAATTACAATGGAGGGCGAACGATTATTGTAACGCCGGGGGAGCGGAAAAGAAAGGGGCTTTTATGGGCTGTTCAATCTGCTAATTGGGGGCGGAGGGGAGAACGGGGTTTTTCGAGGGATTTCGAGGTCGATCGAGAGATTAGGCTAATGTGAGAGCATAAAAATTTTAGTACTTTACCGTCTAATTCCTTGTAAAGGGATTTTTGCCCGATGACATTTTTTATCGAATATTATCAATAACTTTGCATTCGATAAAATATTAAGCGCGCGACGGTGATTCATGTGGATTTTTCAGATTTAAAATCAGGTAACCTCGGTGAACCTTCCGCGACCTACATTATTTCAAGAGTGGATTTTACGATTGAAAAAGTAAAATTATTTAACTCCTCGTCGCCTTATTTATTTAGTCTTGTATCAAGAAACCCAGTATTCTTTTATCCGTAAAAACAATGAAACCGCCACCGAATAAAGAAATAAAGAAAAAAAAATCGCGCGGAAAGCAAAGCGAGATCGAGTAAATAAATTATGGCTGAGTGCTACTTTCACCAAATCGTAAAAGATCCCGAATATATCGCGGCAATCGTTGTTCTGGCGTACCATAAAAATGTTCCGCGTCATATCCCCCTAGAAAAATCGATGCCGCGCGCCGCTCTCAAAATTGCAATGGGGATACCGGATTTGCATGCGACATGATGGATAATATTTTCGACACGTGTTTTCCCGCCGTTCCCTCCGCGAAACATCTTTATCCGCCGAAATCACCGCGGCGTCAATTTCTTTTTTTTTTTTTTTTTGCACCCGACAATTTTTCCGAGTCCGATCGGGGGAATGTTTATGCATTCGAAAATTACAAATTCAAAGCTCCCCCGCGAAAGGATACGCAAAACAGCTGCTGCCGCGGAATTCCGATACAATATCAAATTTCGAATACGCGAACCCGCCGTATTTTATCGTCTCTGCGCAGCCGAGATTCTCCCGTAAGATTCTCCCGGGGAGAGTCGCCTCGCGCCGACTCGAGAATTCACGCTTATATGCATTACATCTGTTTCCGCGAGCTTTATGACGGACTGCATTAAAACGCGCTTTCAGCGGAATTCCTCGCAGCGCGCTTCCTCGGTATATGACAAAATGAGGCGCTGTCTCTCCGCGCGGCGGTGGGAGGATGCTTACGTCACGAAACGACGAGATCTCTTTTCTGAAGCCCGTAAAGATACTCCGGGAGATGGGAATGTAAATGCAAATGGAGCTGGGAGGTTGTAAAGAATGCTTTAGAAATTTGGAACTTTTTATCTTCGCGGGGAAAAAGGGCAGCTCTTTCTCTCTCTCTTTACGAGAGCGAAATTTCAAACTTGTAACGCAATTTCTCGCGCTGCTCTTCCACCGGATACAAGAAAGCCGTTCTATAAAATTGACTCCAACTTAAAAGGGTTTCCCTTTATGCGCCGGATTTCCATTAATATTATGAAAAAATATACGCGCATTACACGCGAGTGCGTAAAAATTTTACGCTCCTCTGTATTTTACTGCCCCCAAGTTATTCTTTAAATTTGAAACAATAGCGCGATGCGCGAATAATGCGTACAACGCGAGAAAAGAGTGGGTTAATTAATTTTTGCTCCGACAAGACGGCGCGAACAGTTCGAACGGACGGGCGGTCCCCCGGAAATGAATTTTCATCAATTATTTTAAGCGGAAAGTTAAACTAAATCAGCCGCGAGTAACCGAAGAAAAACTCAATTACAAATCGAAATGAAGTTTCCCCGCTACTTTACTTCCACCCCGAACCGGTGAAAAACGCACTCCGGGCAAGCGAGCGCGAGGCCAACTCCGAGCAGAAGTTCAATCCCGAAAGCCCGAATTTTTTTTCCAAGAAATAAACCTTTCGAACGGTCCCGAGAAAAGCCCCGGAATAATTGCCACCGCCTTTCTCGCTCTCCGCGCGGCTTAACAAGGCATTTTTCTTCCGGGTCTTTCGTCGAGTGTCCGGGTGGAGGGCTGTGGAAATTATTATCGAATTCCTTTCGCGCCATTGGCGGACTCGGACTTGTAAGGAACTGCGTCCTGAAAAGCGAGATTTTTCGCATTCGCCGCTCGATCCGTCCTTTCAAAAGACCGCCGTCGTCGCGCGGCGGGGAGGAGGAAGTGTACGCGGCGAATTTTCGCCGAGAAGAGATCCCGAGGATAAATTATGACTTGTTGTAAATAGTCCGTGATAAATCGAAGAGCTCCCTGATAAGCGGCGGAGTTTTGTCGGCGAAGTCGATTGACTTTCTCGCAGATTGATGGTGGCGGAATGCAGCGCGCGGCGGCCGCTGCTTTATTCGGGGGGAGTCGCCGAGGCGAGAGAATTCGACGGTTTTTCGGTTTATCGATGCGACGGCCGCGGGACGGGGAGGAAACGGCGGGTGTATAAATTTTTGTCAAGGCTAGCCTGGGTAATATCGAGATTACCTAACGTTCGCGAATCTTATGGGATTGCTTTTGTTGATGTTTGCGCACTCGGAATTTATGCCCGAAATTCGTAATGGAACGCGTGCGGAGGTCGGGATGCGGCTTTTGCATTTTAGAACGCGGGAGGAGAGAGGGTCGTCGCGTGGCTGATACAAAATTGAAGCTATCTCTTTCTGGTTCAAATATTTTCATTCGATATTGTCGGAAAAATGATTTTTTAATAATATTTGATCGGAAACGCGTGGAAAATATAAATTTAGAGGAGAATTTTTCAATAATAACGGCGTGCCTTGGTAGAATTTTATTTTTCAAAATTTATTTTAAACAATCACGAATACACGAAACCAACTGTAAATTAGAAAAGGTAACTTCCCCGAATTTTGTTTAATTTTACAATTCGACAATTTCCCGAACAAAAAACGAGCGACTTTTTAACGAACTAGGTGCATTCATGCGCGCTTCGCGCGCTCTATATTTATTCCATTATATATAAATACGAATTCTTCTTTCTTTTAGTTTGCATTCATCTTTATATTTGATACAATACGTTGTTATAATACATG